>MU826842.1:286047-313547 GCA_029204205.1 Desmophyllum pertusum | reverse complement strand
CTGGGGGTCTTCTGTATTCCTTTTCCTCTTGAACTGAGGAAGTCTGCAACAGTGAGGGCAGTACCAGGTCTTTGGCATTGCCACGGATGTGAGAGAGAGACAAGAAGGGTGAAACCTTTGATAAGGGCAGTTCTTGTTACTACATAAAATGCTGTCCTCGTCTCTCTCTGTTTGACAGAAACAAATGGCATCCTTGCTTGGGAATGTAGGTGGTACTGTGCATCTTCGGGTATACCACCGTCCCAAAATCTCTTGGAGAATGCATATCCTCCAGAATGTTTCTAGTTTAGGCAAAACAAAGTTCCAGTGCTGCACATCTGGATATATACGCTGCACAAACAGGTGAATGTTTTTTGCCTTATCAATGGCATACACCACAAAGTCATCATATTGAAGATTTGGAACCGAGAAAAGTTGCTGCTGTACTTGATAGTAGTAGCTGTGGCTTTTTTTCAGCTGTAAATTCCCATTCACTCTTTCCAGGCAGGAATTTTTATGTTGAACATAGTCATCAAAGTTGCCATCAATGATAACTATTGGACATTTAACTTCCCCGCATCCACTTCCACAGCAGTCACATGACACGAGAAAATCAGGGGTGGCATGAAGAAAATAATTTTCTCTGTTGATGAATAACCCGCACTTTTTGACCTCTAAGTTCACATGACGTGCTTTCATGGATGCTTCATATGCCTTTATGGCATCACTTTCGTGCTTCTGGCCATACCTCGTAGCTTTGCTGTTGACTTTATAGAGGCTCGGATAACAAATTGTCTTAATCAAAGACTGGGAGGGCTGGGCAAGGTTTGTGTGAAAGGCTGAAAAGCACTGAGATGCACCAATTCTGCCAGCACGATGTCTATAAAAACCAGAACCACTTGCTTGATCTCGTGTGCTAATTTCTACTTTGTTGATATGTTCCTCAGAAACACCCAGTGTTACTTGAACACACATTTTGATTAATTCCGGGTAGTCCAGGTCAAGATTTTTTGTTTCAAACAAGTCAGGAATAATTGGCAGTGTGGCGGCTTTCATCAATAAATTGGTCGGCATAGGGATCGATTAGGCTGAGTGCTACAGCTTTGATTTACAATTGTTTAGTTTGGCATAGACTTCCTGAATTTCCCCATCTGATGGAATCGCATTTGCAACTGTTTGATCGCACCGTTCTAAAATTGTTTTGCTTCCTTCCCCAGTATTTCAATTTTCTGTTCCAGCGCGCTTTTGAGTTTTTTGCTGATGAAAAGTCTATTTCCCGTACCTTTGCATATGGCACTTCCTTCACATATGTTGTAGAATCCACGTGCATTTCACTTGCGTACAGGCGAGTTTTTCTTGAATCCGTGTCACAGCTTCGATGTAAAACATCACGCTCGCTACATGGGAACAGGATTCAGCCAGTCCTGCCTTGCAGCCCAAACAATGCGCGGAGATAATGGTGCCGTCCTTTTCTACAATCATCCAAATGTTAACAAGAGGATCGTTCATTCGCTGTGAATGTCTCACCTTGCCCACAACAACAATCTTGCCCGCGATTTCTTTGCCTTGAACTAACGCAACGAAACCAGAAACCATTTGGTTGTACGCCTCCAAACTTTTGAAGGCCTTAAATTGCTGATTTGTGTAATAGCTTGTCTCCAAAACTAAATAGGAAAGCAAGTCCGAGACTTCTATAGGAGGCAAACATTCTGAGCTGAACTGCTCACTCGGTATGGCCGCTGATCAACGCCAACCAAAGAAATTTCTTTAAATAGCGCTCTCGGACGTGGCTTTCGATGTTTTTCGCGTAGGATGAAAGCACTGGTATCTCATCTTGTGATTTTGGGTTACTTTCTTGGGAAATATCCATTGGAAAGACGAATTATTCGAAGACTTTGAACGCGAGCGCTTAGAAATGGCATAGATTTGCATACAATTTCTCACCTCGCATGGGCACCAACATGGCGGAAACCTAATTTGCATAATATTATGACGTCAGCTGAAACCGAGAATTACGTAATCTCCAAAAAATATCGTGACTTTTTCCTAGGGAGGCACGGCGGAGGGGGTGATGGGGATGGAGGGTGGGGGGAGTTGTTAATCTCCACCTACTTGTCGAAAAAAAGAGAGTGATAATTAAAACACCAGGTAAAACAGTTTCTATGTTTAAAAACACCGTAAATTGACCATCTCCTGAGTATCCTCAAATGCACAGACGTTGGCCTGGGTGTTTTTTTTTTGTGTGTATGGCTCTTTTTGTGTGTATTTATGTGATTTCTGTTATCCCATGAATTAAACGTTCCGCACAGGAATTTTCCGAGATAGAGATATGAGTAGTTTTACTGGACCAGAATCTAGCAGACGTTTCTTCAGCTCACTGAAGCGTGTGTTTTCGTGTTGAACTTGAACTTGACTTTGATCTTGCGGTGCATTGTGGGATAGTAGGCTCCCGAGTGAAAAAAAAAAGCCGCGAAAGACTGGTTCTAACTGGGGGTGTAAACATGGCGGCCATAAAACACAATTTACAGAGGGATTTATTTAAACCGAGCGAGGAGAGACTTTATGCTGTTGTGAGCGTTACTAAAGCTGGAAAGAAGAAGAAAGCAAGCTTTCTCTGTGTAGCAGGTATGAATTCAGTTCGAATCCGAGCAGACAATTCGTAAAACTCCGTAAATAAACAGCTGAACTTGATAATTTTCAGCTGTTTATTTACATCCGCCATTTTATAAATGTCAGAAACTCGTACGGTGCTAATATTTTAAATCCTAGTTTAATATCCGTTGTGAATGTGATTTAAATTCCTAGATCCTTGCTGATTATTGCATTGTATAAGTAATAAATGTAATCGTGCATGCACTAAAATGAAGGATCATAGATGCAGTGGAGAGGAAATTCTTTGCAGTTAAATATGAAAACGTAAACAGTTACAAAAGAAGCGCAGAATTTATTAAAACAGGCTTATGCGATATGTGTATGAAGCAAGTAGGCATGCATGCGCAATGGAATTTATGCATCTATCATGAGGAAGCCTGGGGAAGCCTCAGTTTTTTCATCTGTGGGGTGCGGTTGACTTTCTTAAAGTCTTTTCCAATATTATTTTTATCATATGTTGGTTTCATCGTTGGAAAGGACTTTCCAATTCGCACCATTTATAACATTGGATTTTTCAGTCCCACCGGCATGTTAGCCAATTAACTGACAAGTCCTGTCATTGCATCAATTAAGCCTTATATGTGCGATCAATGCGCCAAAGTGCGACTTAGTCGTACAGGCAATGTGACATGCACATGTAACTCCACTTAGTGTTGAAGGTCAAACTTGCGGCAAGTCTAGGGGCATGGTGGCCTAATCATTAGTGTGTTTGGACTCCGGATTGAGAGGTTCAGTTTTGACTGCACCCTAGATACAGAAGGGAAAGCCATTCGGAGCCAAACTGGCCCACACTGCCGGAGTTTATCCCGGTTTCCATAGCATGAAGCCAACTAGGAGTATTGCTACTCCCCCTGGGTGGAGTGCTAGTCCAACACTACAGTACAGGCTGAAGATATGCGAACCAAAATCAACGCGTTAGCAAAAACGCGTCGAACGCGTTAGCGTTTTACTAACGCGAATCAAAAACTCGTGGATAGTCGAGTTCATTAGTATGTATGAGCTAGCTCATTGTTTTTCAGTTTTTTATTTTGAATTCCCTTTAGCAGCTTTAGAATTCTCTCTGACAATATTCATCGATCGAAATGACAACTGGTTTGAATATTTGATCGGTCAAACGTCTTTTCGAGCGAAGGCAGGTTAGGTTACCGCCCAGCATTTAGTTAGGTTACCCTAACAGTTCACCGGTACCCATTTATACTCCTGGGTAGAGAGAGGCATTGTGAGAGTTAAGTGTCTTTCCCAAAAACACAACACTGTGACCCCAGCCAGGGCTCGAACCCGGACCGTTCGGACAAATTGTCAGGGCATTCTGACAAAATTCCTGGGGGTATGTAATCTGCAATGGACTAGCATCTTATCTAGGAGGAGTAGCAATACTCTGTTTCACTTCATGCTGTAGAAATGAGGATAAGCTCTGGTTACTTGAGCCACATACAAGTGTGTTACTTTGTGTTTTTAATGTTGCTCTGATGTTTGTTCAGTGACAACAGTGAAGCCAGAAACAGTGTCCATTTATCAAGTGAAAAAGACAGAGAAAGATACTTACAAGAAGAGAACAAACTGGAGGTTGAAGGACCTCAAGCTGATTGACGGCAAAGATGAGACAAATGTAAGTAATACATCAAACACGCAAGATGGTGTTTCATCCGATATCCAAAAGCAGAGTAGAGAGTTGAAAATACAACGCTTAGCAGAGTATTTTTGACGAAATTCGAGGTGTTTGGAAATCGGATGAAACACTGTCTTGAGTGTTTGATATATCTTCTCAATCAACACAAAAACTAAGGAGTAATCAGCTTCATAAACTTAATAAATTATTACTTTAAAATTACCCTCACTTTGTGCTTGTTTAGGAAAATCCAGAATTTCATCTTCAGTTTGAAAAGTCATACAAGTGGGTGGCAAGCAGTGTCCAGGACAAGAACAATTTCATCATTGCACTCTTGAAGGTAACATTTACAGCTGTACTTGGCAAAGGTGCTGTCATCATGCCAAGATTAAAATAATAAAAGAAAAAATGTTGTTAAATTTAACATGGCTGTTCAGTTAGAATAAAAAGCTACTATTAATTTACCTTGTAGAATATGGACTATGTATTAAAGGGACACTGTCCCGGCGTATTTGCTCAAAACTGTTATAAATGCATGAAATGGTCCCTAAATCTATGGAATGAGAACTTAGTAAACTCTAACTAAATGATAAAAGCAATTTCTTCAAGAAATTCCATACTGCAACTAAATTTTTGCAAAATTTCAAAGATTTCCGAGCCAAACTTGAAACTTTGAAAAACTGACATCCTGACATTTTTTCAAAAATCCATATTGCAATCCATTTCCATCCTCGCTGTCGTTCGTCATCCTCACTTTCTAATGGGTTCCTGTCATTTGTCAAGTGTTATTCTACAGAATCAAACCATTATTGATCAACTTCCTATTATCTAGATATGTTTCCGAGCTTCCCAAAATCATGCTAAAATCAGGACAGTGTCCCTTTAAGTGGGCCTGGAAGGGGAAGTTCAGAACTACAACAACAACAAAACCATGCTTTTGTGTAGGAATGGTGTACTGCTAGTTTAGACGTTGTTTTATTATTTTAGACTGTGAATAATTTAATGTTTACTGGTTATCTTTCTGTAGTTGTGTGAAAGGCACTTGACACAGAGGAAACCAACTTTAGTTCATGTCAGTAAAATGGAAGGTATGTAAAACATAATCCTAACATTGAGTAGCCTGCGAGAGCAGCCAGTTTTCCGGCTCTTATTTCAAGAGCCGAAAAAACTGGCTGCTCTCGCAGGCTAAACATTGAGGTGACAGTTGAAATGTACTTTAGTAACATTATTAAAAATAATACTGTACAGCAATATTTACATTGACCAATGTGTAAAAAAAAAAAATTCTGAGCAAAATTTAAAAGCTCCATCCAAATAGAAGTCCCTTTGGACAAATAATTCTTCATCACCTCAAGATTCTACAGCCTCTAAGAATTACAGAGTTTCTAAGGTTGTAATAAAAACTCAAGAGCAATGATGTCTGTTTAGACTACTGCCCACTTGATTTCAAAGTAGGTGCAACTACATGTATGTACAGAGAAGGGCACCTTGAATTAATTAATGGATAGGGGCATCATACCTAGGACGACCTTACCCATCAATCCCCAGCAATGATTCATTTATAACGTCTCACTATGTTTTTGTAACAAATTCAATAAAACAGGCCCCCAGATAGGTCATGAGAATGAAGTTCTTGATCATAATATGTATGTCTTTTGTGCATTTTTTCATATTAGATGTCATTCATGGGGGTGAGAGTATCAGAGCACAGCAACATACAGATGAAGGAGCTGAAGGTCGGTAAATGCACTCATGATTGAACAAACCTCTACTTTTTAACTAAATCTTCCTGTACTTGACACCTCCATTAAGGGGAGGGATACTTCCCACGAGGACTCTCCTCCTGAAAGGGGATAACTGTTGAAATGACAACTTGACATAGGAAAAGAGGACATCTCCTGCAAGGTGTCACACCCCTCATGAGGGTGCTATAGGAGGGGGGGGGGGGGGGAATAAGGGACACACCTACATGCCTCCCATAAGGAACACTTCCTTTGTATATATTGGGACCTCCCATACACAAGAATCTCCAATTGTAGTGGGACACACTGCCCATAAGGGGATACCACATGAGGGGACAACTTTCCATTAGCTCAAATCTCACAAGGGACACCTGGCCTCTTGTAAGGGTCCCTTTGCCTCTTATAATAAGGCGAAATAATAATAATAGAAAACATCTTGCACAAGTAGAGGACACCTCTTATTAGAGAAACAGACAGACAGACAGACAGACAGACAGACAGACGTACAGACAGACAGACAGACAGACAGACAGACAGACAAGTGAATACTGTGTGAAATTTAGTCATTAATTTTCATTTTACTACACCGTGTAGCAGTCAATGAAGAGTTAATCTGTGTTCTGTTTTGTGAAAACCTCTTATTAGGTGAAGATTACCAGGAGCTGACACAACGAGAAGAAAATGATCTGGAGTACATGATATCACAAACTGAGAATGCCATCAGCAACATTGAAGCATTTACTGATCAACTCTCCAAGGACTTGTCAGTTTTGGATGGGGTAAGGCATGTAGACAATAGATTTAATTTGAGAACAATTATTATTATTTTAATCCTACAGCGGGAAATCATTTTCAGTGAGGCTTGAGCTCAATATGTTATGCAGACTTTCTTTTGGCTTGTCACGCAATATTTCTTTATTTTTGCACTTATTTATTTATTATTTATTTTGTTTATTACTTTTTTCTTGATCCAATCCGATCCGTGATCCAATCTGTGATCCAATCTGTGATCGGATTCGGTCTTATCCTGGTTTTATCATGCCGGATTTTTTTTTTAATATTAAGCAAAAGCCACCAAACTTTGTGACTTTACTGGAAATTTACCTGGCAACAATTTAGTTTGACGTGATCTAATTCTTCCCACAGGCCAATATACATTCCATTATGGATGCCGAGCCTCAAGTGGAGTCATTAATGCAACTGTTAAATTACGCTTTAAACGAGCTTGATAGCCTGGATACAAGACTCACGGGTTACGACACTCTTCTAAGAGTAAGTTGAAATGAATAATAGAAGATTAATATTTAACAAAGTGTAAGACATTATTCTGTCAATAATCCCTGCTATATATTGTGGGAGGCACTGCAGTGTTCAGATAAGAGAGGGGTCTCAGCTAAAAACCTAACAACGTCGGCTGAGACCTATATTTTGCATTTAAAACTAATATGGAACCCTATGTTGTGGCCTGATGATTGGCACGTCGGACTCCAGATCGACTGGTGGATAATTAGGGAAACCTCACAAATATGCTGAGGCATTACCTGGAGCGATGCACTAGCATCCCATCCAGGGGGAGTAGCAATATGCCTAGTTGCTTCATGCTACATAAACTGGGATAAGCTCCTGCACTGATGAGGCTCCACTCCTCCAATCCTTTGGATTGGAAATACTTTATTTAAGTGTCTTTAACCTTAACCCATTAGTATTTAATTATTAATGTTTTTTTTTTTTTTTTTTTTTTTTAAATTATTAATGTTATGTGATAATAGGAAGTGCGAGCTCAGATGGAGCAGATGGAAGACAAGGATAAACACATGGTGACAGAGAGTAGGAATCGCAAGAAGCTTTTGGAGGAGGTGGATACCTTAGTGGTCAGTTTGTTCAATTTAGTTTTCTCTGTGAGAAAATATTAAACTAAATGTGTGTTGCATTTGTGAACAGACAGACAGACAGACAGACAGACAGACACCAGACAGACATCAGATAGACAGACAGACAGACATTGGACAGGCAGGCAGACAGATAGACCAACAGACAGACAGATATCAGACAGACAGACAGACAGACAGACAGACAGACACAAAGTCAGACATCAGACAGACAGACACTTTATGAAATTGTAGCCAAACCCTAAATGAATTTAAGCCTAGGACAAACGCAAATGAAAGAAACCATCATTGCATGATAACTTATAAATCTCACATGATGCTGGGACAACCGGGCCCAGGGGAGTAAGCCACTACCGGTACTCAGTAGTTACTTGAAGCTACAGAAACCAGGAGTTGAACAGACTTTAGCATAGCTTGAACACTTATCCCTCCCAGTAAATAAATTTTGTATTGACTATATATACCTACTAACTAATATTAAAACTATATTCTTTTATAGCACGTGTTGGATGTTCCTGAACGTAACATTGTAGCCCTACAAGAGGCTGATCTCTCTAAAGGAATGGGACTGAAAGAATGCACCCATGCTGCTTTTGCTGTGCTTCATGCCCTGCAGGCTGAACTCAGTCCAGGTAGATTTATTAGTACAGTCAAAGCTCTCTGAGCAGACACTCTTGTAAGCGGACGGCTGTTCCAGGTAGATTTATTAGACATGTACAGTCAAAGCTCTCTGAGTGGACACTCTTGTAAGCGTACGGCTTCCTCCACACAGATTTATTAGTACAGTCGAAGCTCTCTGAGCAGACACTCTCGTAAGCAGACAGCTCTACTTACGGCCGCCTTGTCAAAACACCTGTTTGAACTCTAGCTCATACAAACTCTGTATTAACACATTCCGTAAGCGGCCAGCTCCAGTTCGCGGACACGTTTTCAGCTTAATTCCCGAGGGTGTCCTGAGGGAGCCTCGACTGTAATAAGTTTGTAGAGAGTCTGGAAATCTGGAATAAGTATAGATTGAAATATTCTGACTAGTTTTTCATGACTGGAAAAAGTCTGGAATTTATTTCAAGTTGTAACATGTTTTTATTATCCAACTCCAAGTTCAGTAGAGTGAAATGAGCACAAATTATGTGAAGATACATGCATTTGTCCACCAGGAGACCGGTTAATAATAGTAATAATAATGATTATCATAACAAATTATGATTGAAGTTTGATTACCAGATACAAATGTTCAACTATTGATATTTGATTTTTAAGGTTTAACTGAGATGAGAGCTGTCAAGGATCAAAGAGAAAAGTTTTGGCATCTGAGCAGTAAATTTGCTCAGCGTTTAAAGGACCATCTCATAGACATCTTTCAACGTCATGTAAGTTTTATCTTGCCACTTTCTTACTGTTGTTTTGTGTAAAGAAAGTAGATTGGCATTGCTTTATCTGCCAACTGGGAGGCACGGTGGTCATGGTTAGCGCGTTGGACTCTGAATCGAACAGTCCAGGCTCGAGCACTGGTCGAGGTCACTGTTGTGTTCTTGGCCAAGACACTTTACTCTCACAATGCCTCTCTCCACCCAGGAGTATAAATGGGTACAGGCAAATTGTCAACTGAATGCAACCTGACAAAATGCTGAGGGGTAACCTGTGATGGAGTAGCACCCCATCTAGGGGAGTAGCGATTCTCCTACTAAGTTGCTTCATGCTATGGAGACCGGAATTTTAAAAGCGCGGGTCTGGCTGATAAGCCATCCAGCTCCTCCGATCCTTAGCTTTTTTAACTGACTTTCAGGAGTGATTTAATTGCTTTGTTTTCCTCTATACAGGGTATGGATATGGAGACGCTCGTGCAGCACTCCAGTGAGCTATGTATTCCCAAGCATCTGGCTTGTCACAATGATCTTGCTCCATTCTCTGATCTTATGAAGTGGCTCAAGGAAGTTGACCAGACAGTCTTCTTCGAGCTCTGCCAGGTGCTTAGAATATCAATAATTATAAGCGTCATAGGTCCGCAATGCGTGCAAAGAAAAATAAAATAAATTAAAATTATTTCCTCTGTGACCAGCATAATGCCCAGGAGTTCTCTTCCCACTAACTTGAACTGACGTGATGATTTTGTGACATGTGACGTTACCACAAGACAGAATTTTGCTCTTGCTTTGTGCCTGGGGTGGGATAGGGGAGGGAGGGGGAGGGGGTTTAACTACACAGAAATTCGGGTGGGCAATATTAATAGAAACTAATTTAAAATCACCAACATCAATCTTAACTGATGGAGTGCAGAAATCCAAACCATTTTCTTGCCAGTTATGTTTTACTCTATTTTTTTCTTGATTAATTTTGCCATGACACACTTCCTTGTATCTGATATAATGTTAATTTTACATGACCTTGTTAGGCCTACACACAGTCCTTGAGTAAAGTGTATGAGAAGGAGCTAAGGGACTTCTTTGAGGCTGCAAAACAGAGGGCATTAACTAAAGGAATTCGCTGTAAGTAGTTCTTCACCTGGAATCTACAGTGTAGCCAGGGTAGTAGTGATACTCATAGTTGCTTCATGCTATGGAAACGGAGTTAAGCTTTGGCCTGATTAGCCACTACAGGGGCGGATCCAGGATTTTTCTATAGAGGGGGTCCAAACTTGTACACAGTTGATACACATGTACTTCATGTAATTCATTAACCCGGAAGAAGTGATGACCATGTAGGCAAATAGGAGATATTTAGCTGGGCAGCGAAGTGCAACAAAAGTTTCATTTTGAAACAACCAAATAATAGTCAGTTGTAAGAATTTTAGTTTCAAAACTGATCAGTAATTACTTGGAAATCAGTAACAAACAAGGCAAGCCAGAGCTCATGTTTGGAGGGGGGGGGACCCCCTGGATCTGCCACTACACTACACTTGTAGACAGACTTTAACATTAAGTCATGCAATTCTAAACAATATATTGGGGGGTGGGGATTCCTTTACACAGCTTACAGTGCCTTCAAGATGACGGGCTCTTCTATTGCTGTCAACCGCGATGATCCCAAAGCGAGCCCTCGACCCACGCCCCGCTTTGTAAAGGACCGTGGCTCATCATTCAGAAAAGATAAATCAGTGGAGAAAAAGGACAATGATTCCATTAGTTCAGACTCAAGGTCAAGGTCGGGATCCATGAGTTCAGTCGACTCTTCTGATCAGCTACAGGAGGGCAGAGGAAAATTTGAAAGGGTTTGTTTAATTATAATATTATATATATAATAATAATTATAATAATTATATATATAATAATAAATAAAATTATTATAATAATTATATATATAATAATTATAATAATTATATATATAATAATTATAATAATTATTATAGCATAAATTAATTATTTATTTTTAGAGGGAAATGTGGTGGCCTAATGGTTAGCGCGCTGGATTACGGATTGAACAGTCCAGGTTCCAGCGCTGGCCGGGATCATTGTGTTATGTTCTTGGGTAACCTGCGATCACGAAGAGTAAATGAGAGCTCGGAAAAATTTGTCTTATCGCAGGCTAGTTCTTGGGACACTTAACTCTCACACTCTCTATACCCAGGGGTATAAATACAAAATGAGTGTACTGTACGGTGAACTGTCTCTATAAAGGCCTACACCATCAGGCAAACAAGTGAAATTCGCCCGGGACCAGCTAACCAACCCAGTTCACCTTAGAGAGGTGTCCGCTGTGAGAGAGTTGACTTGTACTTTATATTACTGCATGTACTCTCTTGTAAACTCCCTAGCTCTTCAGTTTAGTCACTGATATATCATTTTCTCCCATTAGGTGTTTGATATTCTGTTGTTGGAGCTGGAGCCAGTGTGTACGGCTGAACAGGAGTTTGTACAGAAGTTCTTCGATTTTTGTTTCGATGAACCAGAAGTGAGTATAAATTATAGCAGAACTACTCCGAAGATTCCCGAAGATCGCCTGAGGACCTCCGAAGATTCCCGACTATTTCCGAAGATGACCCGAACCCTTCCGAAGATTGCCGAAGACGACCCGAAGATTTCCGAAAATTACCCGAGGTCCTCCAAAGATTTTCGAACGTGATCGGAAGTCTCCCGAAGATTGATATCACACTTATTTTGCCTTGTATGTTATTATAACAAGAAATCGCATGATTCCTCAAAACAAATTTCTAATTACCTCTAGCTAATTTCTGTTATTTGGGTCGTCACGCAGCACTTCTAGTGGGGAGAAGCGTTGCGTGACGGCCCAAATAATGGCTGCGAAGAAGACTGCATTACTACACGTGTTCACTTGTTTTTTCTCTCTTTCTTTTTCAGCTCTCAGATTCAACAAGCATCATAAGTATGGACTCCTCTGATGGCGCCATGTCTAGCAAGGCATCATCACCAAAATCTACAGACTGCACGTAAGTATAGTCACCGAACAGATGTGTGAAAGATGTTCATCAGTCAGTGACACAAGCTACTCGGAAAAATAATTCCGAGTTCTCCCAACTGGAGTCGAACCCATGACCATTCCCGGTTTTCGTAGCATGAAGCCGACTAGGAGTATTGCTACTCCCCCTGGATGGGATGCTAGTCCATTGCAGGTTACCCCCAGCATTTTGTCGCTGGTACCCATTTATACTACTGGGTGGAGAGAGGCACTGTGAAGAACACAACACAATGACCCCGACCAGAGCTGGAACCCAGACTGCTCGATCCGGAGTCCAACGCGGTAACCATTAGGTCACCGCGTCTCCCATGGAAACGGTTCAGAGCCACCTTAAATTTTCCGGTAAACCGCTACGAGCCACCTTTAACAGAAACTTAATTGTTTTGTTTCAGACTTCACATGTAAGTTGGTTATCTTTATTTTAAACTATTGCCGATATTCGTTTTTCTTTAGGGACGTAAAGGAGAGAACACCACTTAACGAGGAAGTCAGGTACTTTATGTAGTACTACATAGAACGTCTCCCTGCATGTATACACGATCAACCAGAAATTTCACAACTCTTGTTTGTTAAATTTATCTTGAGGCGTGATCAGTAATAACGCGATATTACAGACTGTCGACTGTACACTGATTTGTTACCCTTTTTACACGAAAATCAAGTGGTCACGGTTATCGGACGTGACATTGTCACGCATTCGTAAAACAGTTCTACCAACTTCAGGAACTTCAAATCGAAGAAATCTCAATGTAATTATGAAATGAAATGATTGTTCTTTTTTCAGTCTTTGAACTCTTGGGATTGAACGTCTTAATAAGAAAGTTAAAGTGCGAATGGTTTTCATTTGAGCGTCGTAAATCCAAAACCAGATAAAGTAATCACTCTGGCCAATCACAATAGATGAAAACAGCACAAGGAACCAATCAGAACTCGAAGAAAATACATGTGCCAAGCGCGGGAAAACGCGTGCGACCCAGTCACGATTGATTTGATTGGTTAAGAAAGTGGCGCGAGTTTTTCGTACCAATAAGAGAGCAAATACACGTAACCAGCGCCAAGCGCGGGAAAACGCGTCCGACCAAGTCACGATTAGATCTGATTGGTTAAGAAAGTGGCGCGAGTTTTGCAAACCAATCAGAGAGCGTAGTAAAGCAAAACCGAAGCTAACCGCTTTATTAAGAAAATTTAGGTTAATATGTCATCTAACTGTTACTTCTCCAGAAAACGAAAACAGCGGATCACTAAAAACCGAGAAGATATGAAGTATGTTGAGTACATTAAACCACAGCACTGCTGCCTGCTTAGGTTAAAAGTAAACTGTTTAAACAACTTTCTCTTGCCGTTGGCTGTCACCTATATTTGTAAGCATAAAATGTAAATTTGATATGTAAACCGAATTCGGTAAAAACAGTTTTTTAAACTAATGTGTGTTGCCATAGTCTTTCAAACAAAGTTAAAATAAAAACGGATGGCAAGGACTCCTTAAATGGCGTTAAATCTAAAAGAATAATAAACTTAGTAAATTCTTAAACTGCACGATGAACTAAGCACATATATAAAGTTATTTAAACTGCACGCTCTTGCAACCTGCACTTAAGCACGTTAATGGTGATGGAAATAGTTAATTTATGGGTTAAATAGTTTTTTAAAGCTCTTTCACAGTTTCATCTCCATGATAATTTTTCCATTGGAAAAAATCCACGGAAAACACATCAAAATGATTTTTTCGGGGGGGGGGGGGGGGGGGGGGGAGAGGATGTGAGGGGAGGTGGGATGAGTAGCCCGATTCTTTTTTCCAAAATGGAAGCAGCATAATATATGCGGGGTGCACGGTGCATGATGGGAAGAGACGCCTTTATCCATCACAACCGCGCCCCTCCTCACAAAGCTAGTATCCAATTTCTTCTCAATCGAAAGTGACATAAATAGAAACTGGGTTCCAACTTCGAGACTGCTCTCCAAGCACTCTTGAAAGTATCAGCATTCCTCAAAATTTTGATGTGTTTTCCCGCTATTTGGCTGATGAAAAATAAAACATTTTCAAGGCTGGACTGTGAAAGAGCTTTTTGCTGCTTTCCCTGTGGCTGAACCGTTCACGATGTTCTCTATTTATTTTTCTTTTAGGAAAGTCATGCAGGGATTGTTTAGCATCCTGGAGACCGAGTTACAAAGCTACATCCATTTTGCTGATAGACTTGATAACTTGTACGTGTACTGGTATTTAGCTGGGGAAGGAAACTTCAAGTCTGTGCATGAAACATTCAATGAACTATGCCATATCATTGACACTCGATAAATGTTTAAGATATACTATGTAGCTTTGCTAGAAAGCGTGCAGTCCCGTTTTTAATTTTCCATGCATTTATCTGTATGGAAAATTATATTAAAACATTTAATCAGTACAATATTTTCCTAGGCCTGTCGCTCCAAGAGGAGCATAGGCCATTATCAACACCTCGCCAGCGAACTTGAGCTTGGGCTTCATCTTCATCTCAGCAATAGTGTTCCGTCCCCAGCTGTTTCAGGGATGCCCTCTCTTCTGCTTCCCTCGGGGTTCCTAGTCAGGGACTGGCTGGTGATGTTTGTTTCCGTAGGGTGTGATGCAATTGATAAATTTTTCAGAATTTCATGTTTTTATTTGACCGGTTTTCCATACAAACACTGTAATTTCCAACGTGTTCGCGTACCCGACAAAATGGCGACCGAAACCGCGACAGGGTCTAAATATTACAAGTGAGTAACCATCTTTTTCGTTGATTGTACTGCAGTAACACGATGTATATGCTGGTGAAGATCGGCCATTTCGTGATCACAACCCAACTCTCTGGCTCGCCTGTGTCGTACCTCAGTCAACAGCTTGGAAACTGCCTCATCTCTGTGAAGAGGCTCTTTGACAAGTTTATAGTAAGTTACTATTGTATTTAAAGGAGCTACGTCACGGTTGGCGCATCTTGAAAAAATTGGCCAATTTTTCAAGTTCACCGTTTGCAATCCGTCTCAATCTTCTCCATCCTCAACCCTTCTTGTTCCTGTTTGGTTTATTATCACCTCTTTGGTGTTTTTCTACCATAGTAAGCTATTATTTTGAGGCTTTCTTCAGTTTGAAGGTGATTTTGCACTTCGCAAAAATGACTTAAAATATCGTGACATAGCTCCTTTAAGGATCAGAAAATGGCGCGCGTGTTTACAAACTCGAGAAAACGTTTGGGAGGGTCCGAGAATTCGGAAGTTTGTGTCAATCCGATTTCATTCTTTCTGTCGAGATTTCGAAATAATTCCTTTTTTACCTCGACAATAACTCTCGATTCATTCTCCAGGGTCAGTTTAACTTTAAAATTATATTTTGTTTTCTGAAGTCTGGTAAAAAAAGCTTCTCAAACTAATTCGTTAAAATTAAAGTGATAACAAAGGAAATCATAACCTTGTTATATCTTTCTGATGAATCAGACACGGAGACGGAGGTTTGGATACTGTTAATTAGCATAGATTTTTTACGATTTTATTTCTCCGTTTACTCCTTAGTTTTAGTTTCGATTGAGAAGATATATCAAACACTCGAGACAGTGTTTCATCCGATTTCCAAACACCTCGAATTTCGTCAAAAATACTCCGCTACGCGTCGTATTTTCAACTCTCTTCTCAGTGTTTGGAAATAGGATGAAACAGCATCTATCGTCTTTGATATATTACCTCAAACAATAGGCCAATTTCGATATATTAAAATTCTAACTTGGCTCCGAGGCTTAGGGGAATAAAACAAAATAAATTATTTATTCATCCCTCAACCTCATGTGATTTCTTTTCGATTTCTTTTGTTTTATTCCCCTAAGCCTCGGAGCCAAGTTAGAATGTTAATATATCGAAATTGGCCTATTGTATTATGATCTTCTCTCTCGCAGTCGAACCTCAAGAAGCAAATCGAGGAAATGAAGATTCCAAAGACAAAAAAGTGTGCAATTTTGCCTTTTGTGACCAAGTTCGAGGTAAATTTTGAAGAGTGTCGCATTTTTCCTATTTTGTTCTAACGAGCTATCGTGTAACTTGCGTATCTTCATTTTAGGAATTTGCAGGGATTTCAGAAAGCGTGTTCAAGAACTCTGACCGCCGCAATGATCTCGACAAAGCATATCATCATCTCATCCGTGTTGTGTTTGACAACATAGAGAGAATGGCTGATGAGCACCAGAAAACACCTCGGCAGTGGTCATGATGGGTAAGTCTGTTGGGGAAGGGAAGGAAAGGAAGGGAGGGGAGGGTGGGGTTAAACATAGAGGGAATGGCTAATGAAAACCTGAAGACACCTCGGGCAGTGGTCATGATGGGTAAGTCTGTTTGGGAGGGAAGAGGAAGGAAGGGTGGGGTTAAACGTACGCGTGGTCATGATGGCTAAGTCTGTTGGCAGGGGCATATCGACTTATCTACTGGTGAACAACTTTTCACTTGTCTCTGAAGATGACTTCCGCTCAGGTTGTCGAAACGTTAGTCACCAACAACAGTCTTTTCAGGACTACCCTCGCCGGACAATCACACTAGATGAACTACTAGTTAATCAACAGGGTCCCTGGATCCCAGAGACCCAAACCCAGGATCTCTCGGTCTCTAAGCCCCAGGGTCTCTGGGACACTGGGACCCAGGGATCCTTGGTCTCTGAGAACCAGGAAATTAATAAATACGTAAGACTGATCTCTCGTTTATTTGTTCCCACAGAAAAACTATCACCATCTGTTTAGTAAGTATTGTGTTTTCTTCTGTGGGGTGGACCAGGGTCTTTTTGCCGTTCAATGCCAAGATGGTCATCATTTTGGATTTTAAACGGAGTAAAAACTCTGGAATTGAAGTTTGGATAATATTTTTATTTTAGTAGACGATGTTTTTGTTTCTTGGGCACACATCCACCAACAAAACTCGAAGTAAAAACAGCGCGGGAAAAGTCGCGTAAGGCAAATCACGTGTGCTATGTATGTTTGACCTGATTGGCTAAAACCAAAAACTCCTTCACTCTGATTGGTCAGTGCACTTAACAGTTTACACGCGTGTTTTTGACCGAATTATTCGGCAAACGCCAAACGCACATAGAAGTAAGAGACAGACTTTAGGACGTAAATTCACGCGTTTTTTAAATCTGATTTTACCCAGGGGTACTGACGCGTCTAAAGATCGTTTGCTTGGAGAACGAGAAAAGAGAGGCGAAGAAGAAGTACAACGACAGCCAGAAGATGTACGTCAAGGAAATGCTTGGCAGGCCTATGGAGAAAATTAACGTAAGAATTATCAGCGCTAGCCAGGTTATGACTGGCCTGCGAACGCAAATCGATTTTCCTGAGGTTGTGGTTTCACGAAAATCCGTCAGCGTTCCAAGCAAGGCTATGAGGATATCTTGTTATGGATTTGTGTATTTGAGAGTTTTCACTTTTGCCGTATAAGTTTTAGATTTTGGGGAGTCCTTCTTTCCCAGCTTAGTCCGTCGAGCGAGCGGAAGTGAAAAAAATTGGTGCTCGCCAATTTTGTTCGCTTCTCGCTCGACGGACTCAGCTGGAATGAGGGACTGCTCGTAGTCTATATCATTTTTCGTTTAGGTTATTTGTCACGTTACTCGAACTGACCAATCAGATAGGGCTCTTAAAATAGCTCAGCTATGGACTGAAAATTAGATTTCAAAAAATTATCATTGGAAGTCGAAGAGACCCATGTATGGGGAATGCTTCTCTGAGATCGTCCTCTCTTGATCGTTGCAGATCTTTTTTGAGGGTGTCCAGGAGCGTATTGCCGCTGGAGTGAAGGAGGATGAGGTCGGTTATCAGTTGGCATTCAGTAAACAGGAACTGAGAAAGTGTATCAAAGAATATCCAGCTAAAGAGCTTAAAAAAGGCCTGGAACATTTGTACAGAAAAGTCGAGAAGCATTTATGCGAGGAGGAGAACTTACTTCAGGTGAGAGGATGGCCACAAATCATTCCAGGACACATTTTTTATCGCACAAACATTTTCATTATATCGGAGTTATTAGGCTTGTTCAAAACTTATTAGGCCTGTTCAAGACTCAAGTGGAACCACGACCTGCAGGCGAGTGGATTCACTGCTAAGTTTTGGGCATTTTATGGCGTCATCAATTTGTTGTTTTACAATAACATGGAAAAAATACTAGCGGAATTGACTTTTCGTCGAGAAACGCGCGCGCGACAGAGCGAAAGATACCCTGAGAAAACAGACGTCGTTTCGCGGCGACACCGTTTCGCGGGGCTCCCAGTGGTGGCGCCGCGAAAAGTTCAAACGACGTCTGTTTTCTCAGGCTAAGCGAAAGAATACTCACTTGCGTTGCGTTTGACGTCATTTTCGTTGTCAATACTCTCATCGTGGCCATGCAATGATTGCGCGAGAAATTTGACTTATGTTTCTTTTTAATTACCATTTCAGGTTGTGTGGCATTCAATGCAGGAAGAATTCATTCAACAATACAAGCACTTTGAGGACCTCATTCAGCGATGTTACCCTGGTTCCATGATCAATCTTGAAGTCACCATTAACGACATTCTCGTATACTTCTCAAACATTGCTCAGTCTCATTGACCATAGAAACGGCCATGGTCTTGACGCTTGAATTCCCAAGACAGATCAAGATCTAAATTCTCTTTGCAATATCAATACATTGTCAAGCTGACAGGTGATGAGAATCACGAAAATCATCAACTAGGAGCAGCTATGATCATCTTCTTTTGCTAGGGGACATGGACTTGATGTAAAACCAAATTCTCAGAACTAAGTTAGAGAAATATATGGCAATCAGTGTGGATAATTTTAAAATAACTTAATAACACAGAGGGCAAATTACTGAATTCTGATTGGTTTTATTAGACATAGGGCATTTTTCGAGGACTTCCTAAGATTTCCGAAGATGACCCGACCTCTTCCGAAGATTGCCGAAAATGACCCGAATATTTCCGAAAATCACCCGAGGTGTTCCGAAGGTTTTCGAACTTGATCGGAAGGTCAACAAATATTTCCGATAGTCTCCCGAAGATTGTCGAAGACCACCAATGTCTTTATCGCACTAATAATTTTTTATTAATTTAAGGTGGCTCTGAACCTACCTTATAGAATTTTTCAATTTAAACTTTGCAAAAGTTGTATCTTAGCATGCTGATCATTTTTCAAAAATAAAAATGGGGTAACCGTGCTCGTTTTAGAGTTATAAGCACTTAAAGCTAAAATTAAGGTGGTTTTACAGCTTATAATGTTACTATGGTAACCTTTTATGTCAAGAAGATGACCATAACTTGTTTATCAATGATTGGGCATTCATTTGATAGCATTATTTTAACATCAACTAATATACAATGACAATAGCGATCAATCAAAGCAACAGGGCTGTAAACCACCTTAAATCAGCAGAAATAAAACGGAAATTTTTTGGTGCCCTAGTAAGTCGAACTCGGGTCGATAGGGGGAACGCTGGTATAAACCGGTGATCAGCCGTTAAAAACATCAACAATATAAGATTATAAAACGTATTTTAAAAAATGTTTAAAAAGGTATATATTCAAGATAAAAATATTAAAAATAAAATGAAAAACCTATTCGTTACAAACGTGTTCCTTATTATCAGTCAAGAGTAATCTCAGTAAATGAGGTTATATCTATGTCTAGTCTTGTGGGAAGTTAGCTTGAACTAATAGCCAAAGAGTGTGATTTCAATTTCTCAGTGTTCTACATTTGTGCTTTGCTGAGTCTGGGTCACATCTGTAGTCTGTTTATGATCCCGGACTTGAGACGGATTGTTACAGATATTTTTCGTTAATATTTGTTTGCCAGGGGCAAAATTACTCCGAAGATCGCCCGAGAACTTCCGAAGAGTGCAAAGTTCACCCGAAGACTTCCGACGATTTCCCAAGATGACCCGAACCATTCCGAATATTTCCGAAGATGATCCGAAGATTTCCGAAAATTACCCGAAGATTTTCGAACGTGATGGGAAGGTCAGCAAATATCTCCGATAGTTCCCCGAAGATTGCCGAAGACAACCCGATGTCTTATCACACTAATTTTGCCGTGTCTTATCACACTAATTTTGCCCTTATGTTATTAACAAGTAATCGCATGATTCCTCGTAAAATTTGTGAGAAAAAAAAAAACGAAAAAACACAGCCCTCTCGTGCTCTAGAGATTGAGAAAAGTAACTTGTGTTTTCAGAATTTGCAAATTTATGAAACACACGTGATATCAATCCTTAATTTTACTTGGCCCCGTGCGATTACCTGTACGAATACTTTATTTTGTGGTGTAGCGTCTCTACTTCAGCTCGTTTCACTATGTTGAATAACTCGTTTTTGCATTGACCTCGTTCTTTTGACATTTCCCTCTAAATTACTCAAAGCGCTTGATCACATTGCAGTCAGTAGAAGAACATGGGAAAAGAAAACACTAGCGACATTTTCGTTTCATTTTTTATTACCACACGCCCATGCACGACCCACGCCCACGACATCTAACTACACTCTATTTTCGTTCATCACATCACATCACATCACATACTTTATTTGATAAGTAGGTTGGGTAAAAGGCAGCCAAAGGGCTGATGTGTACCTACTGATGATGTATAGTAGGGCTGATGTTCGCGCCGAATGGCATCGCGCTTTACATAAATTACACCTTTTCCCTCGAGCCGGGCGTTCCTAATACCTAGTGTTTATACTCCTCCCGGGACCTCCTCCCGACTTAAGTAACTGTATTCAGTTTGTCACAAGCGTGGGACAAAGAAAAAAATCTGAGGCCCCGACGGGAGTCGAGCCCATGACCTCCCGCACACCGGTCGGATGCTCTAACCACTGAGCTACGAAGTATCTCATAACAATGTCTTAAAACTTACATTACTTAGATACTTAACTGTACACAATAAGAAAATATGTAAAATTTATGAAGTACAGTATAAAGTACAGCTACAAACGCTATGTAAGGTCCTGTAACGTAACATGAGCAGCAAGCATTGTGTACGCATAGCGGACCTTTTTTTTTTGTATCGGAACCACAATATGATAACATAGTTGATGTCTTTGACTACAAGACAAAAAGCCGCAAAAAATAACAAAATATTTTCTAGGAAATATGGTTGCTCGGTTTCCTAGAAAAACCTGCCGTGACATGAAATGCAGCCGAAATAGTCATAACAAAGGATAGTCTGCAGGCACGAAACCTATTGGCTGATAAGGTTGAGTGTGTCACGGTTGCCTGGCTTGTTGAAGCTGGGAAACTAATTGTCTCTACTGTCTGTATCGCGCATCGGAGTCGGATCACAACATGTGGGACTTCGCTCGGTTCCCTGTTTATAAGCAAATGAGAACACTAATGTATAAGTGTACGCCTTCCTAAGGGCGGTCAGGTAAGTTTTCTAACGTTTATATGAAGCTGTGTCTTTCATGCTAATACAGTTTATTCCTGGGCTTCAGAATTGCGTTTCAAGGAAGCCCTCGTGCAGCGACCATACAAACAGTTTCAGCGATACACAGTTCCTTTCTGTAGTAATTATCAGCTTTTTTACGCCTTGAAGTCCGGCAAAGAAATTAAAATACGATAGTCTGGATTCAATTTAATAGGCTGTCGATGAATGTTATTACTTGTAATTCGATTTCAAGCTATTTCAGCGCTCTCCGCGATGATGCGGAATCGATCCCGAATCGAACCCCAGTTTTCTATGCACTCGAAACAGTCGAGATTTTTGAATCAGTATATGTGATATTGGTTATATCTCAGCGATTGAATTTGTGATGACTTTAATAAACAACAGGCCAGACTGAGATAAAATTCTTAAAGGATGGCAACAATTTTCAGTTTATAGGCCTATGTATATAAATTTAACTAGTTGGCGTGACTGATACACGCCATGTCGTGTTTGCAACTGACGTCATCACCGCCATGCATGTTGGTGACCATTTCTAATTGTCATCCAACATGGCCGCCAGGGTCTTTGTCATTTTATAGACTACGATTCTCAGTAGGTTCTCAGGGATAGTCGAGTGGGAGAGCACGCGAGCGCGCGTGAAAACTACCTCGAGGGGGCAGCGAGAAAAAAATATATCGCGAATGGTTGCAAACTAGCAATGCTTCATTCAGCATAATTCACTTCCTGATTCGAGGTTACAGACGATGGGTGGTAGAGTGCTCACAAGTGGAATACAGTATTTATGCTCGGGCCAAACGAGGATGAGAGTTGTTGAGAGTTCAAACTCTCGCTCTCGTTTGGCCTGAAACTCTAATGCGCTCTCAACGACTCATTCGCTCTCATCGAATTTGAACCCGCTCAAATTTGTCTTGAGAGTCGTCGAGAGTTTTCTATCGTTTGTCCCGAGGTGATGATAGTCAGTCGATGGGAGCCTGGCAGATGCAACTCCCATCCCCGTTTGGCTTTACTAGTGAATGTAAATACTAGACCACTGCAGTCAGCTTATAAAAACTAAAAACTCAGATAAAAATGATTAAAAACTTATATATACAGTGATATACATGATATTATACTGAGACTATATTAAAATACTATAATACAATAATTAAATTATTTTCTAAATAAATTTACATTAGTAATGTTTCTAAAAGTCTCAGGTAGATCGTTCTATTCCTGGATTGCATGAGAGGCTAATCGCTGCTATCCCCACAGGCACCAAGACTTGGGTATACGAATATTATTATTTTTGTCTTTGTGAATAAAATTAATCCTATTCTGCCTGGGCTTTTTCTCGTTCGTGAGCCTATGTATCTCCAAAAGTATTCACGCTATGAACATGAAACTTATATGGTGTGTAAAGCATCCAAACATGTTTATTTTAGTGACAGTCACGTGTCAGTCATGACGTCATACACGCAGGAACGAGGATGGCTCGAAGTTTGTTATTGTACATAGCCAGATAACGTTTTTATAAATTTTAATATCTTTTGTCCTGGCTACGGTTCTTCAATTTTTAAATGATTTTTATTTAATTTAAATTGTGAAAACCTTGTGTTTAATTTTATGTTTTTGTTTAGAATAAAAAAGAAACCTGCATGACATGGCGTCCCTCGCAGACGCAGAAGAAGCGTTACGTTCAACAAATGCCAACGCAAATTTTCATCGGTTAACACGACTTCTGATGTGCGGAGGACTGAGACTTTTAAGGGAACATTTGATTCAATTCACGCTCCAGCTGATCTTCCCTTGAAGTTAAGTAATCCTACGATTCAGGCACAGCTGAGGGCAGCGAGACTTACCCAACCAGAGCGTGCTTGCCTGAATCCATCCCCAGGGGTGTACGAAAGTCGACCGATTTTGACATCACTTTAGTCTTCAGGTTGTTAAGGAACATTTGCAACCTCACCCCCCCCTCGGCCCAAGAGGATGGGACGATTTACCAAACAGCTCAGACCACAGTCTTGAGGCAGATTTGGTGCGAATAAATATTATCGTAATGAAGTTTATGGCCATAACAAGACCATGGAAATATCTGACGCCGAGTTTGTTCGTCTTGGGAAAAAATCCGCGAGGCTTTGTTGCGAATTGCTGCAACCATTAGTCATACAAAGAGAGAATGAATGGAAGACATCTATTGACAAATATTTGTCTGATCCCCTAACTCCTGAAGAGGAAAGATGTAGTGAAGAACTCAATAGGTGGTACGAGAATGACAAGGATGTTAAAGCTGTGGTGGAGAAACTGGATTCTACTGTCAAAGAATTAGACAAAAATACGAAAAGAGGTCATGAAAGCACTCAAGAGGACGTCCGACGCCGGATGCTACAGTCAAAGAATTAGACAAAAATACGAAAAGAGGTCATAAAGCATTCAAGAGGACGTCCGACGCCTCCGAGAAGAAGTGGAGGCACTCCCATGGACCCGGGTACATAGCAGAAGGAGCTGTTGGTTAGTTAAAAAAATTAACTATAATTTCGTAGATTCCTAGGGGAGATTCGTAGGGGAGGACGGGTGGTCAGCTTGTTGCACCGCCCTCTGAAGGTAGAGAAAATATTATGCCCCTTCTATTTGAATCTACCAAGGGATTAAAAGTTATCTTCATTCCCTCACCAGTTCATAAACCAATGACGTTTAGCTTGATAATGACTGGATTGAATTCAGTGCACACGAAATTTAAAGCTAGCTGTAAGAATTAGTGTTTCATGGTGTTACAATGTATATATATGTGGCATGCAAGCCGACATAATAAACAATTTTAACTAGAACAAATAGTTGGGAAATTTTCATGGATTGATATTTAGAACTAAGCTTATATTTCATAACTTTTAGTTGCCTGATAAAAATTACCACTTCAAGCAAATCCATGCTTTGTTGCCCGTTTTCCCAGCTTTGCCATTTCTGCCATCGCCTTATAAGCCGTACCACCAGTTACGTTCTGCCATCGTATAAGTACCAAAATAAGTACTACCAGCTAAGCGGCAGGCTACTGCATGGACCTATATAGATTGGCTCTAAATAAATAAATAAATAAATAAATAAATAAATAAATAAATAAATAAATAAATAAATAAATAAATAATAATAAATAAATAAATAAATAAAAATAAATAAATAAATAAATAAATAAATAAATAAATCAGTAGTACTATCTATACTGGAAACCAACGCCGAAAACAAAATGTCCATCAATGTTTCAGTGGATCGCAATTAAATGTTTGTTTTCATCAGTCACACAGATGGTTGTAGTGAACAACATTGTGAACTTTACACGAGCTGATGGCAGGCCTCAGTTACCTCAAACAGTCTGGAATCCTGACCAAGAGCAGCCAGTGGGAGCAGAGGGTTACTCTGAAGATCAACAGGATCATCCAACGGAGATAGACATTTGGAATGTTATTTTGTCATTTAAGGAATCGTTTGGCTTGTTAAAACAATACCTGAGATATAAACTGAATGTGGATGTGCGTAGCCATGACGTGGGAAGTTTGTTGATAACAGTTGAATGCAGCTCATTGCAGATCCTTGAAGGACTGTGGGAAGATTACTGTAGTGGTCATCTCAATGAAATCACTCAAGAAGTGCTTGTAACACCACAAGTTTTGGAGAAGCTTGGTCTTACTGATGTGAAGCTGAAAACCTACATTTCGGAGGAGGAGTACGAGAAAGGCAAACAGATCTTCATGGACAATTCAGGTGAGTTAATAGCTCGGAACGGAAGACAAGTCATGGAGGTGTAAAGGACTCGTTCTTTGTTTTGTTGGCTGGGACGAATTTCAGCTACGGTTACACATTACCCAGAAAACAAGTATTTCAGTTGAAAGGAAATTGAGAGAATTTAATTGGTTCCATTTGGTTAAAGTATTGATGGAATCAGTGACATTATGGATAAACACGACAGAAATCCCGTCCGCTCTCAGCTCAGGAACACTTTGAGAAGATAACGGATGGGACGGTTTCGGACGTAACAAAAGTTAACATTTTAAGTGTTTATAGCCAGATTCATTCTTGAAAGCTAAAGCACAGAATAAAATAAAAACATATCATTACAGTGAACCACTCCTTACGCACACATCTCTAATACGGACACCTCTCTATTACGGACAGTTCCCTTGGTCCCGGCAAAATGCCCATATATTCTCTATAAAGAAAACCTCTATAATACGGACCCTCTCTGATACTTGACCGCGATCAAACGTAAAAAATAAGCGAAGCCGGTTCAAAGATAAAGTTTACTTTCAGAGCTTAAAGCTAGTTAGTTTTTCTTCAATTTTTGAGTTTACTGACTTTTTTTATGATTTACTAAAAAAAATCCAAGCTTCTGAAAAGTTACCATTTCGCGATATTAACACTGGTGCCCACTCCACAGCGGTCAAACGTTTGACCGCTGTGTACTCTGATACATTCATGTCCAGCCCTGCCATGAAATCCGGTCTCTACAATATGTTACAGTTCTACACCTCTCCATGTGTGGAAGTGTGGAATAGTGTGCGTATTCAACAACCTCGTTCCCAGGGTCTCTCGGGCGGTGGATGAGAGACCCTGGGAACGAGGTTGCGTATTCAATACATTAATTTTCTGTTTGTGGAGTACAGTCGTTACAGACTGATCAAAGTTAAGATGAATTGTCCCCCGTTGTCCCGCATACAATACAAGTAGCATTTGCTTTCAATCCGTTTATCGACATTTATCGACCATTTATCCTCGAGATTTCTTATCGTCAGTGGAGCCTTTAAAGTGACGTCATATTCATGACCTCTATAATACGGACACCTATCTAATACGGACACTTTGCTCCGTCCCTTCGGTGTCCGTATTAGAGAGGCTCAACCGTACTTGAAAACTGACAATTTTCGACGAGCATACTGATGGAAATCACATAAAATACCGTTAAATTCCGATAAGCAGCCTCTTACCCTAGCTTCATGATTTGTATGAAACAAGTGGTAATAATGCTTAGAAATCATCTGTGTTTGTTATGTAGTGAGATTCCATGTTTGAATTAAATATTTCATTCACATGTTTGAGTTTAGAGCTCGTAAAAAAATAATACAGGAAAGAATAGCAAAAAGTAGCGTGACATCGCTCCTTTAAAGTATTATTGTTCCATTTGTTCGATTACAGGAAGTTGCGTGATGGAGGGAATGAACCCATTACAGCATGCCCGCCATCTTGGCATGATGGCAAAGAGGGCCATGCAACTGCGTGACTATCACGAAGCCCTTCGTATGTTATCCACGGGCCTTGCTCAGCTGCAATCCTGCTCTCCGCAATTTTCTGGTCCGTTCCTTTTAGACCGAGCAGAGTGCCTCTGGCAGTTGGGTAATGTTCAGGCGTCACTGCATGATATGGAAAACGCCTTACGCTTTGGATTACCAAAGGGCGACTTTGTCCACGAGGTAACAACAGTTTCGTTATCGTAACAACAGTTTTCGTAATGCTATGTATTTAGAAATATTAAATTCGATGAACATTTTATTGAACAGTCGAGAACAGGATGTGTGGGTATTAAACTGTTTGGCCAAAATACACTTTTTTTTCAACATGAGCGCGCTGACCTCTCTGAGCGAACAGTATTTTCGTCTAAGAACGGCGGGTTGTCTTTAGCTTAATTGTTTTTCAATTTTTATTTCACTAAACTTTTTCCGAGTAGCTTGTGTCACTGACTGATTAACAGTTTTATTATTACATTTTAATGCATTCTTGTAGCTCATGCCAGTATTGTGAACTAAAGATCTTTTTTGTGAATATCAAGAGGCCTAGGTTGGGGAAGCGCGAATTCTCGTA
>MU826842.1:106047-281047 GCA_029204205.1 Desmophyllum pertusum | reverse complement strand
TCAGTCAGTCAGTCAGTCAGTCAGTCAGTCAGTCAGTCAGTCAGTCAGTCAGTCAGTCAGTCAGTCAGTCAGTCAGTCAGTCAGTCAGTCAGTCAGTCAGTCAGTCAGTCAGTCAGTCAGTCAGTCAGTCAGTCAGTCAGTCAGTCAGTTCAGTCAGTCAGTCAGTCAGTCAGTCAGTCAGTCAGTCAGTCAGTCAGTCAGTCAGTCAGTCAGTCAGTCAGTCAGTCAGTCAGTCGTCAGTCAGTCAGTCAGTCAGTCAGTCAGTCAGTCAGTCAGTCAGTCAGTCAGTCAGTCAGTCAGTCAGTCAGTCAGTTCAGTCAGTCAGTCAGTCAGTCAGTCAGTCAGTCAGTCAGTCAGTCAGTCAGTCAGTCAGTCAGTCAGTCAGTCAGTCAGTCCATCAGTCAGTCAGTCAGTCAGTCAGTCAGTCAGTCAGTCAGTCAGTCAGTCAGTCAGTCAGTCAGTCAGTCAGTCAGTCAGTCAGTCAGTCAGTCAGTCAGTCAGTCAGTCAGTCAGTCAGTCAGTCAGTCAGTCAGTCAGTCAGTCAGTCAGTCAGTCAGTCAGTCAGTCAGTCAGTCAGTCAGTCAGTCAGTCAGTCAGTCAGTCAGTCAGTCAGTCAGTCAGTCAGTCAGTCAGTCAGTCAGTCAGTCAGTCAGTCAGTCAGTCAGTCAGTCAGTCAGTCAGTCAGTCAGTCAGTCAGTCAGTTCAGTCAGTCAGTCAGTCAGTCAGTCGTCAGTCAGTCAGTCAGTCAGTCAGTCAGTCAGTCAGTCAGTCAGTCAGTCAGTCAGTCAGTCAGTCAGTCAGTCAGTCAGTCAGTCAGTCAGTCAGTCAGTCAGTCAGTCAGTCAGTCAGTCATCAGTCAGTCAGTCAGTCAGTCAGTCAGTCAGTCAGTCAGTCAGTCAGTCAGTCAGTCCAGTCAGTCAGTCAGTCAGTCAGTCAGTCAGTCAGTCAGTCAGTCAGTCAGTCAGTCAGTCAGTCAGTCAGTCAGTCAGTCAGTCAGTCAGTCAGTCAGTCAGTCAGTCAGTCAGTCTCAGTCAGTCAGTCAGTCAGTCAGTCAGTCAGTCAGTCAGTCCAGTCAGTCAGTCAGTCAGTCAGTCAGTCAGTCAGTCAGTCAGTCAGTCAGTCAGTCGTCAGTCAGTCAGTCAGTCAGTCAGTCAGTCAGTCAGTCAGTTCAGTCAGTCAGTCAGTCAGTCAGTCAGTCAGTCAGTCAGTCAGTCAGTCAGTCAGTCAGTCAGTCAGTTCAGTCAGTCAGTCAGTCAGTCAGTCAGTCAGTCAGTCAGTCAGTCAGTCAGTCAGTCATCAGTCAGTCAGTCAGTCAGTCAGTCAGTCAGTCCAGTCAGTCAGTCAGTCAGTCAGTCAGTCATCAGTCAGTCAGTCAGTCAGTCAGTCAGTCAGTCAGTCAGTCAGTCAGTCAGTCAGTCCAGTCAGTCTAGTCAGTCAGTCAGTCAGTCAGTCAGTCAGTCAGTCAGTCAGTCAGTCAGTCAGTCAGTCAGTCAGTCAGTCAGTCAGTCAGTCAGTCAGTCAGTCAGTCAGTCAGTCAGTCAGTCAGTCAGTCAGTCAGCAGTCAGTCAGTCAGTCAGTCAGTCAGTCAGTCAGTCAGTCAGTCAGTCAGTCATCAGTCAGTCAGTCAGTCAGTCAGTCAGTCAGTCAGTCAGTCAGTCCAGTCAGTCAGTCAGTCAGTCAGTCAGTCAGTCAGTCAGTCAGTCAGTCAGTCAGTCCAGTCAGTCAGTCAGTCAGTCAGTCAGTCAGTCAGTCAGTCAGTCAGTTCAGTCAGTCAGTCAGTCAGTCAGTCAGTCAGTCAGTCAGTCAGTCAGTCAGTCAGTCAGTCAGTCAGTCAGTCAGTCAGTCAGTCATCAGTCAGTCAGTCAGTCAGTCAGTCAGTCAGTCAGTCAGTCAGTCAGTCAGTCAGTCAGTCAGTCAGTCAGTCAGTCAGTCAGTCAGTCAGTCAGTCAGTCAGTCAGTCAGTCAGTCAGTCAGTCAGTCAGTCAGTCAGTCCAGTCAGTCAGTCAGTCAGTCATCAGTCAGTCAGTCAGTCAGTCAGTCAGTCAGTCAGTCAGTCAGTCAGTCAGTCAGTCAGTCAGTCAGTCAGTCAGTCAGTCAGTCAGTCAGTCAGTCAGTCAGTCAGTCAGTCAGTCAGTCAGTCAGTCAGTCAGTCAGTCAGTCAGTCAGTCAGTCAGTCAGTCAGTCAGTCAGTCAGTCAGTCAGTCAGTCAGTCAGTCAGTCAGTCAGTCAGTCAGTCAGTCAGTCAGTCAGTCAGTCAGTCAAGTCAGTCAGTCAGTCAGTCAGTCAGTCAGTCAGTCAGTCAGTCAGTCAGTCAGTCAGTCAGTCAGTCAGTCAGTCAGTCAGTCAGTCAGTCCAGTCAGTCAGTCAGTCAGTCAGTCAGTCAGTCAGTCAGTCAGTCAGTCAGTCAGTCAGTCAGTCAGTCAGTCAGTCAGTCAGTCATCAGTCAGTCAGTCAGTCAGTCAGTCAGTCAGTCAGTCAGTCAGTCAGTCAGTCAGTCGTCAGTCAGTCAGTCAGTCAGTCAGTCAGTTCAGTCAGTCAGTCAGTCAGTCAGTCAGTAAGCGGAGCTCCATACGTTTGAACGTCAAATTCTTTTATTACATTGTTCAGTAGTTTTTTGGATACGAGTTTAATTTCCTCGATATTAAAACCTATTGTGTACACGACTATCACCGTTGTCTTTTTTTCTTCTTAAGACCAAAGCGACACAGTGGAAGAAGTGGGGTAACGAGTTACACAAGGAAAGTAAATATGACTTGATGGCGGAATACTACACGCTTGCCTTGGAATTCACGCCGACATCAAACGCTGAGATCGTGACCGCTCTTCTGAGCAACCGTTGTTTGGCGTTGATCAACTTGAAGAAGTTTAACGAGGCTCTCGCAGACGCAGAAAAATGCACCAAAATTAGGCCAAAGTGGTTCCGGGTGAGTCGCCTTCTCTGTTTCCTCTTAGAATGTGGGGGTTAAAGGTTTAAGTACGTCTACAAGCCTTGTGGCTTACCAGGCTGGCGCTTAACTCCGGTTTCCATAGCATGAAGTGACCAGGAGTATCGCTACTCTCCTGGATTGGATGCTAGTCCATTGCAGGTAACATCCCTGCATTTTGACAGGTTCCCATTTACTCCTGGGTACGCGAAGAGAGATCTGGAGTCCAACGCGCTAGCCATTAGGTCACCACGCCTCCCACAACCCTCTTTAACCAGGATTACGTAGTACTAAATATTCAGTAAAGTCAAATTTGTTGATTAGCTTATTACGAGAGTTCCTTCTTACAAAAGTTTGATCAAAAGTTTCCAGCTTGTAGTTTATTATATGTTTACGTTCTTCTTAGGGGCATTCTCGACTTGGAACTTGTCTTCTTCACTTGAATTCGAAAAATAACAAAGAAGCTCTGCAAGCGTTCTGTAAAGCACATACCTGCGCTCTCAACGACAAAGAAAAGCAGGCAACCGCACAAGAAGTGATTTCAACTGCTATGAACATAGAAGGTTGGTGACCTGCTCATGGCAACTCACTTACTCAATCAATCCTCTTCGTGCGTGTCCGCACTTAAAGGAGAAGGTCACTCCAGAAAGCGCATTTTTTTCTCACTACCATTAAAAAAGTAAATGTGAAGATTGATTACTGACTGTAGTTTGAAGTTCCAAAGAGCCTCATAACCTCACGAAATTTGCCTTCAAAGTGTCGAAAATTTCGACTACGACCGCCGCCATTTTGAAGACTACTAAGCAACCTGGCCGCATAATCGTGACGTCATTCCCGCCAATTCAGGTTGGACGGAATGACGTCACGATTATGCGGCCAGGTTGCTGAATAGTCTTCAAAATGGCGGCGGCCGTAGTCAAATTTTTCAATACTTTGAAGGGAAATTTTACGAGGTTATGAAGGTCTTGGAACTTCAAACTACGGTTAGTAATTAATCTTCATATTTATTTTTAATGGTAATGAGAAAAAAAAATGCGCTTTCTGGAGTGACCTTCTCCTTTAAGGCCGTGCTCATGGCAACCATGCAAACAAATTAGGGGGCTCTCAGTTCCATTACGCACTGCATGTGGGACCAGAAATATACTAATATATATGCCGATATGGGATCCTTGCATCAGGACACCTTCTCCACCTGGGTCGGACCAGTTGGTACCTGGTACCTCTCCCTAAAAATGTGACCGGGAGGGGTATCTTTAAGTATTTCTACTGAAGTACTGTCGATGACAAGAAATCCATTTGTAATAGCTATGATTATGTATTCTAGAGCTTTTGCCATGAGAAACCTTTCGTTCTTCTTGTAGGTGGCGAGTCCCAGATTACGTGCCCATTGTCGTCCCAAGTACTTCAATTTCTGGTGAAAGAGGTGTGCGAGAAGAATGAATGGAAGAAACTAAGATTTCTATATCTTGGTACAGCAGCAAGTAAGACATCCAGGAGCCTAGCCTCCGAATGTGACGCTTCTTGTGTGCCTTTAGACCTTCTGATTGAGTCAGATGTCAATGGTCTGCACAAGCTTGTCACAGTTCTCCTTGAACACGGGCTTCGCCGACAGGATTACGAGGTTGTGCCAAGCCTCCACTTTTGGCTGCAATGGAAACGATGAAGTTTCCTTTAGCTGTGACACTGTTGAAAAACAACGCGGATCCATCTTGCATCGTTGGCCATGGCATTTTCATTAACAGAGAGGTATTGAAATTTATATTTGATGTTATAAATGTTAACACATAATCATTTTAACAGATGTAAGTAGTTTTTTTGGGGGGGACAGTTGTTTCATTCGTCTACTACACTCTATAAAACAAAAATAACTCCGTTCTTTTTGTTCAAGAGCTCCATTATATTATTTGATGCTTTTCCTTCAGTATTTGACTTGCTGGTGGACTTCTTATTAAACTGGGATCACAATGTATTCACGTGTCTGGAAAACATTCTGATATAGAAATGGAGAAAAAGTAGTAATCAGGGATAGTTCAAAGAAGAAATATTTTGATAGATCACCAGGTCCTGATTTCACATGTTTTGTCTACTTGAATTGAATTTAGTGTACAAAACGTCCGTTAGGAATTGATCACTGTACGGGATATGTTTTACAGGGTCAGCCAAAGCAGTGGCTTCAACTTGGTCGCCAAGCGCTGGACGCTAAAGACAATAAAAAGGCAGCAATGCTTCTCAATATGTCCCTTTACCTGTCGGATTCCAGCACAGAACAAGCAATCTTGCCACAGGTATACCACGCTCTGGCAGAAGTCCACTTCAACTTGAACGAGCATGAAAGATCCATCGACGCAGGAAAGAAATGTTTTAAATTGCGACCAATAAAATCAGAGGTATTTGTCTAGGTATTCAGCCTTTCATTTTATAGTACATCTTTACTAATATTATTTGTAATTATGACTACAACTATGATGATGATGATAATAATAATGACGACGATGACCACTCTAATGATGACGATTATGACAGCAATATATCATTACAAGGAATTCTTTATCATAAATCATTCAAACTGACACATTGCCAATGTTGTCCATAAAGGAAGAAGCTAAGAGATGGAAGGATCGAGCAGCCCACGCCTTCGAGTCACGTCACTACAACTTCTGTATTGATTACGTGAATTTGGCTTTGAAGTACACCCCTGCTGACTCAAAACAGACCTTTTCACTTCTGTTGTGCCAACGTTCGGAGGCCTCTCAAAAGCTAGGCGACTACGAACATGGCTTGGACGATGCCAAAAATGCAGCGATGATGAATCCAGGAATGTTGGAGGTAATCACAGCTGATCTACTATACGGACAAAATGATTAGTTTCTAATGAAACTGTGGTGCTGCGTCGGCGGGCAAGTGAAACACTATGTTGATTATCAACTCAGAGTTGATAAAGGTAAATTAACCGCCGTAGCGAATTTCTAAAAGCTGACGTTTCGAAACGCTCGAAACGTCAGCTTTTAGAAATTCGCTACGGCGGTTAATTTACCTTTATCAACTCTGAGTTGATAATCAACATAGTGATCTACTATACCGCTCTTTGCTAAAGTTAAGCGAGCAGGGATGGCGCAGGTGCTCACCCCAACCAATGTGGCCCGGGTTCGATTGCAGTCATCTGTGGGTTGAGTTGGTTGTTGGGTCTTCTTCGTGTTCTTCTCCCTTCACCAGAATCAACATGTGTAAATTCCAATTCGGTCTGGAATCCGAGGGCTACTGGTTTTCCAATCACGTAGGACTGTTAAGTGTCACCCTCGTTAATTTATGATTATTTTTTTCTTACTCTGATTTGAATAAATAAAAATACTGATGTTGCTAATCACACTGTGTTTGTCTTAGGGATATTTGAATCAGCTTTATTGTTTCAAAGAACTAAAGAGAGAAAGAGACGCAATGCAAGTGATAAACGAGTGCCTTAAGAGAACAAGCGATGATAACCTCATGTATGGCCTTTTGAGTGACGCTCTTGACATAGCTGTCAACCTCAAAGGTAAAGAACTATGAAAACGTTATAGGTGGCACTTGGTAGATCAAGCCACTTTAGATAATTATAATATATTTTTGGAAAGTCAAATCGTGTCAAAGTAGTCCAGCGAGGTACAAAAATTACTAACAGTCACTTTGTGGAACGTGTTCTGTAAACAACCTCGCTTCCAAGAAAGAATATACAGTCGAACCTCCACTAACGGCCACCTCTCCCAGTATAGCGGCCACCTCTCCACAACGGCCAGGATTTTTCGTCCCAATCGTACGTCTATCCATAATTTGAAACCTCTCTACAACGGCCAGTTAATTCCGCCCCAGGGTGGCCTTTGTAGAGAGCTTCAACTGTACACTCCTGCCGTGGTAATGTAAAACGTAGTGTCTTTAAACCGCTTACGAATTGAACATTTTTTGATGCTACCGAGAACTAATCAGTAACGGTTTATTCTTAGAGGCGACATCAGCCCTCACAGCTCCTGTGCCGAGCTACCTGCTCACAAAACTGACGAGCAGCGTGATAAAGAAGAGGGATTGGCGCAAACTTAGAGCCTTGTATCTAGGAGGAGGAGGACCCAAGTCACAGCCAGTAGGAGATGGAGGACTGGCAACTGGCATTAGCGCATCAAGTGTCCCACTTGGAGAAATAATTTGTTCAACTGATCCTGAACGACTCCCGCTAATATCGGCTCTCCTTAAGTATGGAGCTTCAGCGAACGCCATTGAAGGATCGGATATAATACCTTTGGATGAAGCAACGAGACTGCAGAACCTACCTCTTGTGGAAATGCTGGTCCATAATGGAGCCAATTCATGTGTTGTGGGCAAAGACGGAGGGCCGATAATTCACCAAGCTTTGAGGATCGGCCTTCAAAATGGTAATTAAATGAAGTCAAACTAGATAAGCTACCACAACAAGGCAGGTAAACAAGTTATGATAGCATCATACTAGACTAACTTTTTAATATGCAAAGTGAAGAAATGATCCTCGCAGCTGTGTTTCCAATTTTAGCCTGAAAAAAAAAAAAACTTCAGAGCTTCAACGGCCTTCAACGCCCTGAAATGTTTCAGCTTCTTTGCCGATTGCTCTAATGGCAAATACAATTGCGTGGATCATTTCTTCACTTTACACTCTCTATCCGCAGCTCGCGAATTCATCACTTGTAGTTTTTTTGCAAATGCAATTTTGTAAATCCAATTTGCCATTTTTACTTGTCAGGTACATTCAGATTCCTAGAAGCAATGTTGGCGTCTAAAATCCCTGAGATCGAGTCCGTCCAAGATGCCGATGGCGACACTCTCTATCATCTCGCATGTTATGGCAAGATGAACAAGAAGTCAGCAGTAAATAAGTGCAAAGCGATCCTGATACTTCGGGAAGCCAACATAAATCCGGATCTTCCAAACAAGACAAAGATTTATCCAATTGGAATGCTTTCTAAAAGTGATCCTCGTTGGAAAATGCTAAATACTGCGTTGGAAACTTACAGGTCCACTTCTTTCGTTTCTGCTTCCCCGGGGCAAACCCTGAAAACAAATCTAATGAAGAACATCATGAAGAGTTTCCCTTGACAGCTGCAGAAGATGAAGACTTGTCCTGGGGTAGTGATGTCAGTCAATTAACCGAGGAGGTAACTTCCATACCCGCTAAAGATATCAAAGTCAGCAAGATCGAGGACAAACAGCAACTGAGATTGCAAATGCGAGAAAATATTGCCAGTCTGATAGATGCCTTATCACCATTTACTATATTTGTTTCAGCGGATGCAAATGAAGAACACGATGACAACGAAATTGTCAGTGAGTTTCCAGGGGTCCCCCGTGTGACGGAGAATGACGACGGACTGCCGAAAGACGAAATCGTTTTGCAAACTACTGAAGAAGATGACGGAGATATTGATGGCAGTGAGATTGGCGGAGATCACGATGCGGAGGTTGAAATCGACTCCAAATCTCCTTTTGAAGACCTTCCTTGGGAAGTCGACTGTACTGATCGAGTTTGGAAGGTAATGAGAAGCCAAAAGGTGGACAATTGTATGCGCGGACGCATCATTGACAAAATTCGCATGTTAGCTAATGGCAGATGGAACAAGACTCTGTGCAAGAGACTCGAAGGTGAAGCAAAGAAAGAAGGCATCCAACTTTATGAATCAAAGTTGACCAAACGTCAACGAATAATTTGGGAAAAGACGATCGCCTTTTCTGGTAGGTGCAGCGAAAATCCTGAGCTCCGTTTGAACATGGGAAATCCAGAGGGTCGAATCTACTCAGATATCATTCGAGTGTGGGACATTGTATTAGACCATGACAAACTTCAACGCTCGATAGAACACATCGTGAAGTCACACGACCGAGGAATGGATTGTATCAAACTGAAACTGAAAGGTATTACTGTGGAAGCTCGAAGCGATAGTACATCATCAAGCGAGTGTCTACCCAAGAAGTACGTGGAGATAGCAGATCTGGAGCAAAGAAGCAGTCCATTAGTCACGAAAGATGTTCCAAAGAGGCCAATCGATTTGTCTCAGATGTTCTTTCCACCTGCGATCGCAAATGAACAAGAATATCATATTCTCAAGTTTTACTCATTTAATACAGCTATGGTGAAGACAGTTCTCGAGAGTGATACTTCTTCTAAGATTGATTTTCCCTTCAAAATAACAGAGCTCGAGCATGCCATTGTTAACCTCCGCCCGGATCCACCAATCCCCATCATTCTTCTAGGTCGGAGTGGTACAGGCAAGACAACTTGCTGTCTCTACCGCCTTTGGGATAACTTTCAAAGGTACTGGGAGAGTGCTGTAACTGCTGGTCCTCACATTCCAAGGTACGTGACTCCAGTAGAGGCAACAAATACAACAGAACAAGGGGCAGGCCAAGGTGCATGTAGCCAAGACAGAACATCGATGAGTTCGGAATATCAACAGTTCGATGTTTGTGAAGATTCTGGTGTTAGTTCAGCTACACAGGATGACGATCGAGTACAGACGTGCCTCAGTTCATATCCTCACCTTCCAAAGGAAGAAAAGCAATGTGAAGATAATAATCCAGACGATATGAACCAGCCTCAGATGTACGAACACTTGCACCAGGTATTCATCACAAAGAACACCGTTCTCTGCAGCGAAGTTGAGAAAAAGTTCAAAGAGCTTTGTCATGCATGCCCAGCAGCAGAACACCGCCTGCCGTTTGAGGACCAACCCATCCCCACAAAGATTCAAGGCGTTCCCGAAGAGGCTTGGCCACTTTTTGTGAACTCACAAAACTGGCTTATGATGTTGGATGCATCTCTTCCAGGCGAAACGTTCTTTAAGCGTGCTGCAGATGGAAGTTTACGTCGAACAATCGCAGGCTGGGGAGAAGAAGATAATCATCTTCAATTCATTCCAGCTACAGAATTGGACGACGAAAGTGACAACGAAGAAGACGAAGAAATGACTGAAACGGCTAAAGAAGAAAGAGACCCGAGAAGAGAAATTACCTACCAAGTTTTCCTAACTGAGATATGGCCAAAGATGAAGAAGTCCTCGAAGGAGAAAATTGAATACCACCCAACCTTGGTGTGGACGGAAATACGGTCTTTCATAAAAGGTTCTGCTGAAGCTCTGTTGTGTGAAAATGGAGTGCTTTCACTTGAAGATTACGAGTCTCTAGGAAGGAAAAAGGCGCCAAACTTCTCTGCAGAAAGAAAAGTGGTGTACGATATGTTCCGCGTGTATCAACGAGTGCATTCATCAAATCGAATGTTTGATGAAGCAGACTTGGTGTTCAACATTCACCGTCGCCTTCAAAGTATTCCTGCACCTGATTGGTCAGTTCATCAGTTCTATGTAGACGAAACGGAAGACTTCACACAAGCAGAACTGTCTATATTGATTCGTTGCTGTCGTTTTCCGAACGCATTGTTCTTTACCGGGGACACAGCACAGAGCATCATGAGAGGCATTGCATTCCGCTTTGACGATCTGAAGTCTTTGTTTCATCACGCCAAGAGGGCGGCCGGTATCAAGGACAACCATCAAAATTTCATCAGGGTCCCAAAGAGGTTGTACCAGCTAACACACAACTATCGATCTCATGCTGGAATTCTGCGTCTGGCCTCCAGTGTGGTCGATTTGCTGTTGCACTACTTTAGCGACTCCTTTGACAAGCTGCAAAAAGATGAAGGGCTTTTCGATGGACCCAAGCCAGTTCTCTTGGAGTCTTGCAGTCCGACAGACCTTGCGATGATTCTGCAAGGAAATCAGCGGCAGTCCTCTCGGATTGAATTTGGAGCTCACCAAGTTGTTCTCGTCGCGTCAAACGAGGCCAGAGAAACGATGCCAGATGAGCTGAAGCAAGGACTTGTGATGACCATCCACGAAGCTAAGGGACTTGAGTTTGACGACGTTTTAATTTACAACTTTTCAAAGATTCTCAGGTAAATAGACGAAAACTCTTTAAAAATTACTTATTTTACTTATATCATTAATTACGCAAAGCCAAATTTCATTATTATTATAATCAAGGACAACTTTTGCAATACCAGTATTATATAGGAAGGGTCTGCCCGTTATCAATGGCCGGCAAGATTAACCAAGGTTTTCGTAATTCTCAGGTTCATGCCAATCAAACTGGGCAAGTGTATTCTACATGAATCAGAGTCAAGGATAAATATTTGTGTAGTAGAAAGCGATAAAAAGTAAGAAATGAAGGATTCTGTCACTCTTAGAACCGCAGAGAAAAAAATTCCTGATCATAATCAAGCATCGTTTTGCGTATAAAGGTCAGGGCTAGACACAGTTAGTGGTTTACACTAATTATTATAATAATTATGTTTAATAGTGAAAAATGGACTAACTACACTCAGGTATGTGAATTTGCTAGTCTCCAGACTGAGGTATCCACAGGCCTAGCAGTGGACAGCTGTTTTCGTCCTCATTGAGACTCGTCAGTACTGTTTAAGGCATGGTGGATAATGGGAGAAAGTTTTTTTTTTCTCCCATCTCAGTGATCCAACACATGTGGTACACATGGTGTACCACATTTGTTGGTACAATCCTGTTCTTCAGGATTATAAGTGCTCCTTTTATTAATTATTATTATTATTATTCTACCTTTTTCTCTTATTCTAGCTGAGAAAGAATGGCGAGTTGTTGCGAGTTATATGCAAGATCAAAGCATAGCGAACGCTTCAAGTTCGACCGGCCTGGTAGAGATCACTGAGGAAAGCGTCAACGTACAGCGATCCCGTCCATTACAATTTGATCCTCTAAAGCACGACGTTCTTAATTCTGAGTTCAAGCACTTGTACACGGCTATCACCCGAGCAAGAGTAAACGTCTGGTTCTTTGACGAAGACATGGTTCACAGAGCGCCCGTGTTTGAATATTTCCAAAGACTTGGCCTTGTAAACGTCGTGGCAATAGGAGATCGTGACGCAGGATCAGGTGATCTGGTTAACATGTTTGCTGCCAAGTCAACAGCGGAGGAGTGGCGAAAAGGAGGCATACGCTTCTACAAGCACAGATTATGGGTACCTGCGATACAGTGCTTTACTTTTGCTGGTGATACGTTAATGCTTCAGAAAAGCCAAGCACAACAGCAAGCTGCAGAGGCCACCAAGTTCCATTCCACGAACCGTCAACAAATGCGGGACGAATTCCTGAGGGCCGTCGAGAGCTTCCTGAAATGTGATATGTATGATGAAGCCGAGATTTGTCTTTACAATGCCCGAGAGTGGGTTCTATTGGCCAAACTTTACCAGAAGACAGAAAAGGTAAATATTACAGTTTCAAGATACTAATTTATGTTCTTTTAGCATTGAATTGAGAGCCTAGTCAGGGTGACGTACGCGAACAGATCAATTTGTTTTTCATTTGTATAAAATTTAATTTAAAGCATGTTATACAATGTCAATTTTGGTGTTCTTGCTTTTTTCCCCATTAGTATCAAGATGCTGCTCGGCTCTTCAAGAAGAAAGGACTTTACAAAGAAGCAAGCGAATGCTACGAATCACAGAACAACTATGCTGAAACAATCGAGACCTTTTGTCACGCAGGCCTCTTTGAAGAGGCGCTGAGCGCCCTGGAACGCTTCAACATCCTTTCCAAAAGTGACGAGGGAAGACAAGGTATCATTCCACCAAGATCTACTCGTACCGTCGAGAGGCTTCGTCACCAGCTGGCAGACCAGCATTTCAAGCGAGGGAAAACAAAGAAATGGAAGAAGTCCTTCAACACCTCCCATCTACTACTGAGCGCATTGCATTCTTGAAGAGGCGGGGATGCATACTAGAGGCAGCCCGAGCTTTGGGTGATGATGGAAGACGGGATGAAGCTGCTCGGCTTCTGAGGGACACAGGAAGATTCGACGAAGCGGTGAAGTATTCGAGCGATCCCAAGTTTTCCGCCGATTGTTTAATATCACAAGTCCGTACAACTCGCTTGGAAACTGAAGACACTCGTGAGATTCTTCAACGCGCTCTGGGGAAGTACCAGCATTGTGACGACACTAATGGCCAAGCGGAAGCATCCTTGATGCTTGGAAAACTAACAAAGGATTTGCAGAGGCTTCTGGAGGCCGGTCGATTGTTTGACAAATGTGAAAATTGTTGCGGAGAAGTCGAGAGTGTGGTGGAATTGCTTGAGACTTCAAGTTGTACACTTCCAAAGAACTACAGACAGTGGATGTTTGTACGAGCCTTGGAGAGAGTGTTGAAAGTGGTTACTTTCTTGCACAAGCCTGCCGGTGAGCTGACCATGGCGGAGAGAAAAGAAATAACCAAGTGCGAAGAGCACTTTGGACTTTTCAAAACTGACGTACCACACAAAAAGAAGTACTTCAGCAAATGCGGGGGAAGATTCGCCAAAGTGGATCCTGAATTCGTCAAAAGCAATGCTTCTGAAACTGAAGCTACGATCGATACATCTGAAGCACACCAAAAGATTGGACGGTTCCTTGTTACGTTCTCCTTCACCCTCGTGGCAATGATTCGGAAGATGCTGGAAACGTCGTTCTCGAGAAATTCGGTCTGCAGAGGAGTGGCAGGTGGAACATGCGACAATGCAGACTGTGTATACCAGCACAAGGACTCAGACGAGTTTTATAATACTCGATTCACTGCGTTGTTTAACTTTGTTTATTTGGAATCAGTTGTTGAAAGGTTTTTATCTGAAATGACTGCATTCCCAGATGGAAGGGAAATCTCTGCAGTATTGATGTTTGAAGATTTCAAAGAGTTTCATTCATGCCAGCGTTTTTACAATTTTTTTGTTTCCAACGTCGGGTTGTCGAAAATATCATGTCACAACCAAACAAGTTCAGGTCATAAGGTGTACTAACGCAGTAAACCGACGACTCTCACAATTTGCCACTGACTCGTGGAAGAACATACCTGATGCAAAACGCCGATCGGACACGGATAACTTTCTAAAAGTGTCATCTTGTTTGCAAATAATTGGTTCTGCCACTCTTATGGTACGGTGGATTTGCGAAGAGGAGAATGGGTTTCAAAAGATGGCAAGACAACTGGGCTCCAGGCTAACAAATGACGAGCTTGTGATAAATGGCATGGTTGCTCCTTTAGCCAAAAACGAAAGTGGTCGTTACGAAAGTTATTTGCAATGGTGGGAATGTGGAAAGAAACGACTGTATGTTCATGGAAATGTAATAGATGCAGCCCACTTCATCATCAGACGTTTCCTAACGCTGACAGCAATGCGCAGTGGTATGATTTATCCATCAATCGCCAACACGGTCATGATCTTGGAGCATCAACTGACTGCTTGCCTTGCATTGTACACCCGGCTGTGTACTGGCCACCGATATCCGATTTGTTTGCCAGCAAGTTACCTCACCATTGTCAGGTTTTGGGATGCCTTCAGGCCAGGAGTTGAGCATGGCACCATGACCTTGTACCAAGCAGTTGAACATAATGCCAGTCATGAACCAGACAAAGTGGGTCTGTTAAAAGACCTCTACTCGGTTCTGAACCACATGACAAGATTAACATGTGGTAAAGTGGCTTCTTCGTTTGACGTGCTAGGAAATGCTATCAATTCAGAAGACACTGGGAAAGCTGAGAGAGCCCTGGTGTTGGTCCTTACTATGCTCTGCAATTGTGGAAAAGGAATTTCGATTTTTCTAGATGAAGTTATACTTGAGAACATCTTCAAAGTCAAGCCAAATCCGAGTTTGCCTATCCGCATCAACAAAGTTCTTGAGGAAATTCAAGGGGCCAAAGGTTTCGCTGACGTCGTAACAACATTGAAGAAGTTCCTTGAATGCCGTGGAGAAGAGTTGTGTGATCTTCGTTGGAATAAAGACCAACTTTGGTATGATGGGCCATGTAATCCTGGCAGTTATGCTCAAAAATTCCGCATTGAAGTATCCAACATACATGAAGAATTAAAACGGGGTCATCAGCAAGAAGAAGATTCTAAAGATAGAGGAAATGTCAGCGCAGAGGAAGACGAAAACGCGGATGCTCTTGGCGCTGCATGGGAGAGTATGGAGGTGGAACACACAGAGGAGGAGATCAAAGAGAGAGAAAAAGCTCAACTGGAAGTGAGTGTCATCGTGATGCAAAAATTGTACAGAAGGAAGAAATTCGTGGAGAAAATCAACTTTCTCGCCAGAGTCTTGCGAGCTAGAAAATTACGAAGATTGGAGTCTATTGAGCAACAAGCGATGTCGTCGTCGAATGTGCTCGAGGAAAAGTTTGCCCAGTTCAGAGTCGACGCATCTGCCTGTGGGATTTGTGGAACAAATTTTAAAGTCTCAACGGATGAGAACCTGCCCATGAGTCATGATCATGAAGAAAATGAAGGTGATCCATTCAATTTCCTTATTGTTTCTGTAGTCATAAAGACAAAAACAATGCTTTTTTGACATCCCTTTTGACCGTGGTACGTAACAAACTTACATTCATCGGAGAATAACATGTGACCATCTGATTAGTTTAAACGACAACACCTTCGCGCTAATTATTTGATCTGGCTTGATTTAATAGAGCACGGTGCACGAGGTTCTTGAAGCAAACTGCTAGTGTTTTGGTTTTGGGTTTTCTCGATGTACTTGTTCACTCTACCTATTTATTACCTCTTTTCATTCTTTATACTTTAGAAGACCGTCAAGAGGGCAACCAACAAATAGAAGGAACGTCGCCAGACGAAGATATCGAGACTGCAGAATCCCACAGAAATACTCATGCACATTTCAAAAAAGCCACAGAATTCCAGCAGTATCAAGACCTATATTTGCTAAAAGTTCATCCCTGTTTGACGAAAGAGGACGAACTGCGCCAAATGTTAGAAGATCCTTCCTTGTCTGGTAAAAAGACACAGGTTGCCCTTGATTTGGAGCGCCTGGAGGGATTCCATTCTAGAGTAAAGAGTGAAGTGCAAACCATAGAGTCTTCTCTGGACTGGACCAACATCAGCTCGCTTAACGATGCAGTAAAAGCGTTTCAAGTCGCACTTCAAGAGACTGAAAGAATTGTGGAACAAGGTAATCTTGGAAGATACAACCTTATTGTTTTCGGGATACTAGTGCCTGTACCTAATATAAAAAACGTAGGGTTACACAAAGGTAGTCCCGGGGAGAATCCTTATATACGATAGACGGGGATGCTTGTTGTACCATTTGGGTGTTAAACATGGGTGTTTTGGTCTGCTGTTAAATGTCAAATGGCAACAATTGTAGTTTTTACCGTACCTTATTAAGTTTAGGGTATGTAAATTAAATTCATTCTGGAATCTGAGGCACAGGTTTGTCAGTCGTTAGACTGTTAATTGTCTCCCTCGTTAAACAAAGTGATTTATCAGAAAAGAACCAGAAGCTTCAGAATATTAATCGCTGACTTGTAATGAGCACACAAATTCACCTGTTTTGGTGCCCCAGACACCCTGATGGGTAATTCGATTAAATATTAACCCATGTCTGAGATAGAAAAATTCTTTTTTTGCCGTAACGGTCCAAAGAAATCCAAATGTAAAAACAAGAATATGTAAAGGTAAATAAAAGTCATTTTTCTGTGGTTGGGGAAAAACGTACTGTTAAAAAATCTGTAGTTATTGCAATAAGACTGAAAGTGAACTTTCGGGATTCACAACATTTCATTATTTGCTTTAATCGCTTTCCCCAACCAAGCGTTTGTTTGAATTTTCCTTACGAAAGAGCCTGCCAAGTTTCGTAGAAAAACGGCTTTTGGTTTTCTCAGAAAACCAAATTTTGTAAGTACCTATCCTTCAGAGACCGTTATATTTTGCATAAAAAGCGCCTGTCATCGTTAAATACAAGCAAATTCACCGAAAAACTCGATCGAATGCTTCTTGCCGCCATATTGAATTGATTTCCGCTGATCATTAGGTCTGTGGACGTATTTTTCATTATTTTTGTTTATCGGTTGCTAGGTGGATCAGCTTTCTTCCATTCACAGCATGCGCTAAATCTGGTAGCATGTCGTTGTAAAAAATCCACACATATGTTTTAGAAATGTATTGTTTTTCTCTAACATCTTTTAGTTCTTCATCATTTAGAGGTTTGATGTTAAGAAGAGCATGATAAATGTTGCTTGTTAACCGGGCGTGGGCCTAGGGCCCAGCCCGGTTAGTAAAATAGCTTCAGTTTTTTTTTGTCGTGATTCACCTTATACCTCTACTCCGCCAAAGCGCTAGGAGGGGAGCTAGGGGAGAGTATAAATATATATTCGCCTTGTGAAAGATTTTCTCGGGGAAGAACGAAGCCCGGACTCGAGAGAGCGGCGGAAATCGAGCCTATGTGAAAGTTGGACTGGTCCAAATAAATATTAATTTAGGACCGCGTAAACACATCGGAGCGGCCTACAGATTTCGCAACGTCGGTGAGTTTGACTCGTCAAAATATTAAATCATTGGACACACTAGGAGCGCCATTAGATCAAATTTTTTATCAAGGCTACGTTACATTTCGCCAGGGTCATGACTATTGTCCTGTTTGTTTTGTGTGAAATACATTTCTTTTCCGTAAAGGAAAACAGAAACTTGCTCAGACTCGCAAATTTATGTAAACAGAAACTTGCTGAGACGGGCAGATTTATATTTGGACGATTACGTCATAGGGTCACGTCGAATCGTGACTTGAAGAGATTGTCTGTGAGTTGCGTACGTACATCACATACACTAGAAGCGCCATTAGATCAAATTTTTTATCAAGCTACGTTACATTTCGCCAGGGTCATGAATATTGTCCTGTTTGTTTTGTGTGAAATACATTTATTTTCCGTAAAGGAAAACAGAAACTTGCTCAGACTCGCAGATTTATGTAAACAGAAACTTGCTGAGACGTGCAGATTTATATTTGGACGATTACGTCATAGGGTCACGTACGTCGAATCGTGACTTGACTTGTCTGTGAGTTGCGTACGTACATCACATACACTGGAAGCGCCATTAGATCAATTTTTTTTTATCAAGCTACGTTACATTTCGCCAGGGTCATCCTTTGCCTAAATGATATTTTATGAATATTGTCCTGTTAAATAATTGTCTATTACAATTATATGTCGATTACGTCATGGGGTCACATAAGTCACGTCTAACCGTGACTTGAAGAGCTTTCGCAACGTCTGTGATAAACCAGGGTCGCCGTTAGGTCAAATTTCATATCAAGCTATTTCTTTTGATTTGAACATGAATACTCTGCTGTTTATTTAGTGTGAAATACATTACTTTTTCGGGTTGGTGCAGCATTTCACTTCCTTGTACGCAAAATATTTATAAATAACAACCATTACGTCACAATATCACATTTTGACTCACGCAATTTGTCGAACTGTAACTAGAATAGCTGCGAATGATGATGGTGCAACGCGGAACGTCTGCGATTGATGGTTCAACAACGATTCGTACCTATGTTGTCGTATTTTTTCCTCTCATTCAACTCTGGCTTTATATTGAGGAATGATCTTCAAAGACTGCTCAGAGGCAAGAAAATTGACAGTAGGCACTATACGCAAACATCAGACTTCAGCGTGACTGCCGTGACTAATCTGATAGATTTCAAGCAAGAAAGCAGGTAAAACTGCTTTCTTGCTTGATAAAAAAAGCCCGGTTATATTTTCTTCGAAAATTCTTGTTTTAAGGAGAATCATCTCTGCAGGAACTCCCGTGGCTTTTGGTTTGACCTCAGTTGAATTTGATCCCTTTATAGATGTCTATTTAGTCAGTGTTCAGTCGGTTTTCACTCTTTTAAAATCTACACAATAGTGTTTCTGTCGAGGAACTATCGGCTGATAGTTGCCCGCGGAAATTTTATGTTCTAAAAAACAAATATTAGCCCGAGAACGAAGTTCGAGGGCTTATATGCTAGTTTTTTAGAACATAAAATTTCCAAGGGCAACTGTCAGACCGATAGTTCCGAGACAAAAACACTCTATTGTCGTTATTGTTCACCACTAAATTTTCCGTGCGGCGGCCTAAAACTGAAAACGACATGAATTTATTTATTTCGATTTCTAACACACTGCGACGCTTGGAGCTTCAAAAATAGTTTTGCATTTCAACTTTTGTCTCGTAAATACGTACAAAACTTTAGGTAAAACTTCATAAATCGACTGAGTGATTTTTCAGTTCCACCTAAATGAAGCATCATTTGTATGAAAAACAGCGGTAAAACCTGGCGCGGGTTCCGCCAAGTTGAATGAAAAGAAAGCAGGACAAAAAGTTTTCTTCGGATTATTTCTTCGCTCAATCTCTTCTAAAGTTTCATATATTCTGGAAAATTGTGCAAATGATTTAGCACAAAATGGGAAGATCTGAAATAATTGTGGAGCTGAACATTATATTCACTTTACAAGTCAAAAAGACAACTGAACGGAGTCGAAGGTTTCACTGCGGGCAAACGCTTGACGAACTGCCGTACTTTAAGCTTCGTAACCGATATTTATTGTGCTGATTCAAGCTGGAATTGACAAGCCCCTTGGAAATACAAGGTAACAATACTGAATAGGCTAAGCTTAAACTTGTGGTGTAAACAGGCTGTCATTTTTTGGACGAATTTGAGTCGGTTTACCGATCTTTCCGTAAATTGTTTAGTGCTCTTTCATTCGCATTTGTTGTACATTTACAGGAATTTGCCATTAAATATTTCGTTCCAAACTTCGTGCATGCCCATATGTTATGAAATAATTAATAGAGAGTAAATTCTCGCTATTTTTTAATTTATTCTTTCAACTGTTTAGCTCAAAACTGCACAAACGGTTGTTTTTCGCTCAGGCGGGCACTATCGATCCGGGGTTTTTTGCCTGACGGGCACTATCACATGACTGTGTCGCGGATGAACACTATCACGTCACGTGTTCGATTTAAGCCAATCAGAATCAAAGAAAATTTAATGGTGAACTATAATGTGAGATAGGTTTAGCCTAACTAATTTGACTCTAGTGGACAAATAGATTATAGTATTTTGACCGTGAAGGATGTTGTTGTTCTCTTGCGATTTTTGGCATGCTGCGCCGCGCTGTCAATTATTGCAAAATACAAAGTTTGTCCATTCTCTTTTGGTTGCTCTTACACCAATGTTTTTACCGTAGAATGCATCCATGGACTATTTTCTTCTATGTGTTTCTCTTAATAGAAGAATTCACATAGTTATTTTTATTTTTATAGAATTTTTAATAGATCGTTATTATTGTTTGTTTAATTCATGATTAACTGAATTTTATATTTTATAACTTGTTGAATTGTTTTATTAGCTATTGTTTTTCTAAGGTTTAGTTTTAGTGTTATTGTTATTGTTTTAGGTATTTTAAGTTACGCGCATTTGATTATATTATATAGAGAAATGTATGGAGGCCCGTTCTGGTCAAAATAACATATTTAATTTTTACTTGTCATTGAATTAATTTTTTGAGTGCCTGTAATTAATTTTTTGTATATCTAAAATTATTTTTACGTTTTTTCGAGTAATTTAACCGTCATGAATTAATTTTTTGTACGTCGGAATTATTTTTTTCTGAGGGGAAATTAATTGTATGTACCTTTTATTTATTTTTCTAACGTAACATTTATTTTAACTCAAGAAATTAATTTTATCTTCTCTCGATTAATTATTTCTATTAATTTTGTTGAACGACAGAATTATTTTATACTCGGAATTATTTTTGTGTTTTTTGTCCCATAAGCCTTTGCGGCAGTGTTCTTGCCATGTGCTTACAAACAAACATGGCGGCTCGTCACAGGTCAAGTCGAGTGGTGTTACGAGAAAGAAATGAACGTGGGTTCGCGCTGTTTCTTCGGAATCTTAAAAGCGTTCTTAATATTTTGGTCAATATTGGGGAACAAGAGTTAGAGACAGACATTCTAATTGAAACAAGGTGTCGATTAGTGGATGCATCAGGTACATTGTCTTTTCTCATGAGTGACATAGAGAGCGGTGTTACAAATGCAACTGGTCTTCCATCATCTGCACTTCGAGATCCTGTGCAGAACCTGAAGCTTTCATTAACCCAGTTAATTGCCTTATTGTCTAATGAGAGTGAAAGCCGCAACAATGCAGATTTTTACGATGCTCTTGATGTATCTTATTCTGCACCTCTGAATCTTGCACAGCCAGGACGAGGTCGTAAACGCTATGAAATAACCAAAGATCAAGTTGAACATTTACGATCACTTTATTTTCTTGGGAGGCAATTGCTGGCATTCTCCAGGTTAGTGTTTCAACCCTTCAGCGGCGACGTAAAGAATTTGGTTTGAGTGACTCGGTCTCTACCTACTCAGATATATCAGATGACGAATTGGATGAAATATACAAAAGTATAACTGGCAGTTCAACTACAGGACTCCTTAATACTCCTAACATTGGAAGAAGAAGATTTATAGGTGCACTAAGGAGCAGAGGCTTGAACGTTCAGAGATGGAGAATCAGTGAGTGTTTACGACGTGTTGATCCTGTTGGAACTGCCTTACGCTGGAGAATGACCATTCACCGTAGAAAGTATTATGTACCAACACCCAATAGCCTATGGCATATAGATTCAGGACACAAATTAATCAGGTATAAGCTGATAACGCATGTCTGCATCGATGGAAAGACAAGGTTAATTTTGTATGCTGCTTGTCGGAACAATAACAAAGCAGAAACAGTGCTTTCTTTGTTTCAGAATGCGGTGCAGGGATGGGGATTACCCTCACGAGTGCGTTGTGACTATGGTATGGAGAATTATCATGTTGCTGCTTACATGATGCAACATCGTGGACCAGGCAGAGGCAGCATTATAACTGGATCATCTGTCCATAACTCCAGGGTCGAGAGAACACATCGTGATGTTTATTCGGGGGTGTTAGTATTCTATGCTCGCATTTTTGGACAGTTGGAAGATGAAGGCAACTTAGATGTCCTTGATGATCTGCATATTTTCAGCCTGCACCATGTCTACATTCCGAGAATACAAAATTCTCTTGAGGAGCTTGTCAGGCAAATGAATAATCGGCCAGTGTCAACTGAAAGAAACCAGTCACCACATCAAATGTGGGAGAGGGGTATGCTGCAAAACTTCCATTCTGGACATACTGCATTGAGCGAGACCGAAATTGAACACTTCGGAGTAGATCCGAATGGTGTGTTAGCAGTGGAAGATGAAGATTACCAGGTAGAAATTTCTCCACCATTAATCAGCCTTCCAGATGAACAGCTACCCCAGCTTCCAGATCCTCTGTCAGACGATGGAAATGGTGGAAAAGATCTGTACTTGCAATGCATTGAAATCATCAACATGTTTCTGACCTCGAGTTAGTCTCTTGAATGAGGCCAAAAGAATCAAGCAACTGTAATATTGTTATTAATTAATACCACACGTGGTATATATTCCCAGCAAAGAAGCCACCAGTTTCCCTTTACAACTTGTTTACTTGCCAGTAATGAAACATTATTTAGGCAAAGTGGACCATTTAATAGTTTTTTTAAGGAAAGTAGTACAATGTAGGTAGCAGTTTTCCTGGGGTTGAATAGATTAATTGTCTTTCTGTTGATATTTCTATGAATAAACCGAATCTGCAAAACGGTGGTGTAGTTTTGCAAGGAAAATTTCCCCGGGGGGTGTGGGGGGAGGTACTCTGGATTTAAAGTGACAGGGAAGTGTGAAGGATGTTTTTGGTTTTGAAATTCATGATTTTGGGATTTTGGGGGCAAGAAATGTTGGAAAGTATTTTTTGGGGTAGTGTGATTTTAGTAGGGATTTTTTGGGGGTATTCAAAACAATTGGTTTGCAGTAAAAAATAGTTCGAAAACACCGCTGATTATTTAAGAGTTGTAAATATACGTAACCTAGTACTGTGTTTCATGATGTTCCTGTATCAAAAACACTGTATTACACTGTATCTTTTGATATCAACTCAAATACATTTATTCATTTTTGTTAGCAGTAACCTAAAATGAACAATTTTCTAACATTAACAGAGTAACTGTTGAATTCCAATTAATTAAACCTGATAACTCTTGCTGTCAACTGGAAAACGCAATAGTATAAAATGCAGGCTATAATAATGCGAGTGTAGAAAATAAGAAATTAATTAATGTGACAGCACTGCCGAGTTCACAATGGTGAGTGCTTTCTTGAATCAGTGAAACATTGATTGATGGAACCTTATTTTATGTAATTTTTCCAGGCCTGCATTTATGTATTTCTATATTATCTCATTCTGAACTTTTAACAAAAACTTACATCTGCATAAAATAAAACTGATGCATTCAATCTAGAAAATTTCAACTTTACATCAATGAACTATTTTTAAGACCATTCAAATAAAACTATTGCAACATGTACTATGCTGTGGTTCATGTTTTTCTCTCCAACAGAAAAATTCACAGTACCTTCCAACATTTTAAAACAAAAACCTAAAAGAACAAATGAGGTAAACCTGCTTAAGTCAATGTTTGACAAGAAAAGCAGCGCTTACGACTTCAAAGTCAAAAAGACAACATGGATCACACAGTCTAGGCAATTTACCTCTTGCCAAAGTAACCTTGTGAGAATGCTAAGTCATAGAGAGCAAAATAATCTATCCAAGGGAGGCAAACAAATTTTATCAGTAGGCCTTGGAACCTCGAGCACATTACTACAGGTATGAGCTAAAGGTAGGAAGCCACCCTCCACAGGTGGGTGCTGCTCTTCATTAACTCCTTCCTGCTGATCTGCACTTGGTCCTTCCTGACTTGCAACTTTCATTTCTGTGGGTAGTATGAACTCCAGTGATGGTGCAAGGCCGAAACCAAGGACAGGCTCTTCTGCTGAACCAGTTGCAAACTGAAGTATGTGACTCAAATCAAGGGTAGTCTGCCCACACACCCTTCTAGAAGCTGCCACTTCTCGAACATATTTGACAAAGACTTGATATACTTCTTTTTCCTTCTTGAGTGCATTGGACCCCTCCTCTGAAAACTTAGGCTTCAAAATCTGCAGGCAGCATTGGTACACTCATTTTATGTTGTGCTTGAGGTCTCAGGAGATAAAGCAGCATTGGCAGCTGCTGAAGAGCTGACAGCATTCCTAGCTCTTCTAATCCTTGTCGAATTTGGCGAACACAAGGGTCAGAACAATCTCCTGAAGAAACAAGTTGCTGCAGCATGCTCTCCTCTACAAGTACAGGCAATTGTCCATTTTGGGACAAGGCAACTGCCATCATAATTCCTACAAAAAAGTAATCTTGCACTAATAATGGCCTCAAGCCATGGTCAAAGTATTTTTCTTTAATGGATTGATTCATTAGTCGTATCCATTCCTTGCGTGGCCCACCCTGATCTACACATTCTTCTCCCATGAAGTCCACCTGAAATGTCTGTCTATAGTTTGTAATGTAATTCTAATTCACTAAACCGTTGTTTCCAATACATTCTCCCTGTCCAACAGGATGTATTTTTTTTTCTCCCTCAATGACTCTTTTCTTCACAACTAGTAACTTTCTAAGGCTCGGCCAGTCACCAATCTCTTTTGTAGAAATTTAAGCACTTCTACAGGGTCACTCAAACCATGATCTTTAGCACTCTCTATAATTGACTGGATATCAAATAAATTCAACGGGGACTGACTGTCACCTGTTAGCATGTGTAGTGAACACTGATCCTGCATTTTGTAGAGGAGTCAGCATTGGTGTCTGAGATGGTTGAAATTCAACACCCACATCAGAATCACATGAATGAGTCGGTTTCGACAAAATCAAAACAAGTCGTCTCCACCATTACCATCACTTTGGTGCAATATGTCAGATTTTCCTTCTTCAAAAGTAAAAGGAGAAACTTCTAGTTGTTTATCACTGGGATCCATCATGGATTCAGGCAGCTCCTCTAATAGTCTTAAATTACACACCCAGATGGAGCAATAGATTTGAGCAGAAGTTTGGAATCAATGTCCTTTCCTGTTGGAAGATTTTGGTCGCAAACAAAGTACCACCACTGTTCTTAACACTTTTCAAAATACATTCCCTCCATTTCACCTGTAAACAAAGAAGATAGTTCGCTGTGTAGCTTTTTGGCATCCCATTTTCGGTTGATGTCAAACCCTGAAATAATTCGAACCAGATCTTCTAATTCGGGCTTCTCTGATTTTGTGTATTTTTCTCTCTTCCAAATTCCAGTATAATAACATCTTTTTTGACACTATTTCAGTTGCCAGTGGTCGACCAGCAGGGCGCCTTGCTGGATAAGGTCGCGTAGTATGCGATCTATCGAACCTTCCTGTGGCAGGATCCCTGCTATGAACTGCTAGCTCCTCGCCCTTCTCGAAAGCGTAGGGAATCGCCTTCGCAATTCCGACAAAACGTGGTACTTGTGCCACTCGATCTCATAGCTCGTTTGAAGACGAACTTGTCTGACTTTCAGTTGCAGCTGGCGGTCTCTGTGCGTTCTCAACAGTTGCTGCTGAGCCTCTGTGCTCCACTAGATTTAAAAGCTGATTGATGTGATTGATGGCAGTTTCTGCAATACTGAATAGATCGAACGGAATCTTTCTCAGAGGCCGCCATGTTTGTTTGTTAAGCACATGGCAAGAACACTGCCGCAAAGGCTTATGGGACAAAAAACACAAAAATAATTCCGAGTAATAAAATAATTCTGTCGTTCAACAAAATTAATAGAAATAATTAATCGAGAGAAGATAAAATTAATTTCTTGAGTTAAAATAAATGTTACGTTAGAAAAATAAATAAAAGGTACATACAATTAATTTCCCCTCAGAAAAAATAATTCCGACGTACAAAAAATTAATTCATGACGGTTAAATTACTCGAAAAAACGTAAAAATAATTTTAGATATACAAAAAAATTAATTACAGGCACTCAAAAAATTAATTCAATGACAAGTAAAAAATTAAATATGTTATTTTGACCCAGAAGGGCCTCCATAGAAATGCGCTTCATAAATATTAAAATTATTATTATTATTATTATTTTTTTATAAATTAATTGATTTCGTTTTACCATGGCTGCTAAGATTCCATGATAAACACCCAATGTACTTTGCCACCTACGGCACTTTTCCTAGTGTTTCGCCTCTAGGCCCCTATTTTGAGCAAGATAGGCCACACTTCACTCCGCCTACCCTTTTAGGACGAAAAGGCCACGTTCCTTTCAGCCCCCCCCCCCCCCCCCCCCACATTCAAGGCAATGAAGCCGTTCATTATATTTTGTCAAAGTCTGCGAGACGATCGAGGTTAATGAAAATATTTTTGAATCTCCAGCAAAACAAGACGCGTTTAATGCTGACAATGAAGAAGAAGACTCAGAAGACATCATAAAGAAAATGCCGGCGTGAAAAGAAAAAGGTGGAAAATCTAAACGACGCCGTCAAAAGCGGAAAACATGAACTAGTGGCATGAGTTGATAATGAGAGGCTCCAGCCTTGCATCATCGATACACAGGAAGTACTGAATGGCATGGGGCTATGTTACAGCAGGGTCCGCCTGTATGAGTAAACATATCGTATTGGCGCGTTCAATTCTTCCCCTGCTCTGGAGACGCCTGGCATGAAATTCGACTCGACAAATTCTATACTAATGACGTACTCTCTACACAGAGATCCGTGTAGTCTCTCAGATTGGTTGTTAATTGCGCGCGAAAATTCAAAACCAAGAGAGGATGATCCAAGAGAAGCATTGCGACCCCCATACATGACATACATGGGTCTCTTCTTGCCTGTGTGGCAGGCGTAGAAAGGGGAGGGAGGAGGGGAGTTCGAGCGCGAAGCGATCGGCGGTTCCCTCCTCAGCCTCCTCCCCGCCGATCGCGCTTCGCGCTCTCTCCTCGCGCTTCGCGCTCGAACTCCCCTCCTCCCTCCCCTTTCTACGCCTGCCATGCAGGCTACTGCCACGCAGGCTAGGTCTCTTCCTCCAATGATAATTTTTTGAAATCAATTTTTAATTTTTAGTCCATAGCTGAGCTATTTTAAGAGCGCTACCTGATTGGTCAGTTCGAGTAACGTGATGTCGGGGCCTCGATCAGAAGGAAATAAAAATAAATTTCAAAGCATAGCGAGAAAATAAAATATTATCATGTGGCATGATGAATCCTTCTCTTAGATCATCCTCTCTTGTGAAAACTAAACCGGAGTAACAATACCTGCGATCAAGCCAATTTTTCGCGCTCCTTATTCTCTTTATACGGACGTCGCGCTAAGACGAAGATAGCCTGAGATCAGGCTCCTAAAGAAAACCTGCGAACGAAGCGAGCCGAGTCGCTGCCTGTCCTCTTCGTTCCCGCCCCAGGCAGCGACTCGGCTCGCTTCGCTCGTAAATTTTCTTAGGAGCCTGAACTCAGTTTAAGACGAAGAATAAAATAGAGCGCGGAAAAATTCGCCTGAATCGCAGGTTAGAGTATAGAGTGACAACCAATCCTAGACACTGAAACGGATCTCTGTAGAGTTACGTCATCAGTATGGAATTTTTCGGTTGAAATCTGCACCGAGCTGGAGCTGAGACGTCTGTAGTGCTCAGGCTACGTAGGTCAGTCCAGAAGTCCTTGAAACTCGCAGTCCTCCGGAAAGTAATCCACCAACAATGATGCGAACCAACAGTGAAAATGGGAAAGGGTGTATACAATCGATCGGTTGTAAAGTGTTTCAGGGCTTCTGTCCTCTCTGTAAAAAGCCTTCTCTCTTTTATTTTACCAAGAAGGTTTCTTGTACAAATACCATATACTTTATTATGTACTTTGTTCAAAGGACTGACAATTAGCGTTGATATTAACTCTAGGACCCATCAACTGAATTAGAACTGCGAATTTATTATAAAAGAACACCATGTACTGAGATAATTTGCTTTAGAAAATACCTGTAGCCATGCATGAGTTGCGTGGCTGTGACGTACTATGGTGATTGTAAATAAAACAAAATCTGATATTTGTTGCCTTCTTTTCTCCAACGAAGCGCAATCGTGAGGGGTTGGAGACGAGGAAAGAGTCGGAAAGGGTGCGCCTGCAGCCAGCCCAGTTATCTTGGTAAACGCCACCTCCTGTCTGTATCATGTCTGGTTGCTGTCTTTTAAACTATCATTATATTCCAACAAAATTCGCGCTGACATTGTTCGCTTTAGGGCTTAGTTACATGTGGAAAAAATGTTTCCCATTTCATGCGAGCGGGAAATGTATAGTATGCCAGTTTCCGAAAAAAATGGTTTGAAATGCGTCAGAGATGCATGTTTCCCGCGCGGCTGAAAAAAAAAACCCGGCTTATCCCGCGCGGCTTTCCGCAACGGTTTTGGACATCGTTTAGCCAGGGAACGCGCAAATTCGTTCTTATACGTTTAGTTATAGTAATTGGACCGAGGGGTACGACCACGATTACTCCCTAAATTGTACGACACTAGGTCCAATTACAAATTAATCGTATCAATAACAAGTCTGAGAGAAACTCTTTTTAGTTAAAATGTCAGTGATTTATTCAATCAGTTTTACAAACAGTACCAAGACAGTCAGTAAGGGACTGTGCTATAATGATCAGGAGGGGGGGGGGGGGTTTGAAAATGGGCTTCGTATAGGAAAATATTAGGTAATACCCCCTCCTAAAAAAGTGAGGGCCCCACCTTATAAACAGGTCTGGATTCGCCACTGGGATATGTACTTGAAATACAATTTTAAGGCCCCCCCTCCTCTAGAGTGACTGATTTTACTTTGAGCCCCCCCTATCCTTGCCAGTGATTTTACTTTATGCCTCCCCCTCTGTTCCGCCCCTTGACCTATTAATTAAATTGGAGAATTCGCGAGGTCAATTGCTTATATAACGTACACGTACCAGTTCTCTAAACAACAACAGTACCGTGTTCGCTCGCGGTGAAAATAGAGGCTTTGAACAGTCTAGCTAAAGCCTGGTTTTCACTAGCGACGCAAGCACAAGCGCAAGCAACATACGCAGACGCAGTAACGCGTTGATCATCAGTGCCTTTTGTTTAGGACAAATCAACACGTTACTGCGTCTGCGTATGTTGCTTGCGCTTGTACTTGCGTCGCTAGCGCTTTACAATAGAAAACTAACTACATCGTGTAAAAATCATAACGTGTCCAAAACGCGCTTTGATCTATCAAAATCCAAGACAGTGGATTTAATGACGTCATAACCAACAAATAATCATCTCATCTTGTAGAGCAAGGTCAAGGCTCTCCACTAAAGCCATAATGCTTTCGATGGGTCTTATGAACGGAATTTCATCATTCCAAACTAATACGAATGATAGTTTTCAATTATTTGACTCTTACGGGTGACATGATTTTGGTGCAGATACTTGAATTGAATATTAGGACGAGCCGATTTTCCAAAAATCGTCTTTCTTTCAATGTTTTCTCCCTGGCAGACCACATGGCAAATTTGCATTATAATATCGTGAATAAGACCTATTGGTCTGTAAAAAAAAAAAATAGATAAAAAGACATTTTACCAAGGCTTCCTAGTTCGCTATTTACTAGTGTATCAAACGTGCCAAATTCAACAACCTCCCCATTTGCAAAAAACAGTATCATGTCACAGTCTCTAATGGTGTTCAGACGATGAGCTATAGTGATAACTGTGGAGTCCCTCAGCTTCTCACGCACTACATTCCAGATTGTCTGTTCTGTGTCTGGATCCACGTGTGCAGTGGGCTCATCCAAGATGATGATCTTGTTGTGTTGCAACAACACACGAGCCAAACAGATAAGCTGCCTTTCTCCTACACTGACATTTGCACCATGTTCCAACAACTCGTGATCCAGCTGTCCTTCCAGACTTAATACAAACTCTTTTAGTTGCACATCTTCCAAAGCTCGCCACAAATCTGCTTCTTCAAAGTGCTCTAACACATCGAGATTTTTTCTCAGCGATCCACTGAAAAGAACAGGACTTTGGCCAAGGACTGAGATATATCGCCTGGCTTCTTGGAGGTTGATCTCCTGCATAGAAACATCATCGATAATGATGTCCCCATCAACATCTGGCATCCGCATGAGGGCCGCCACAAAGGAGGACTTCCCCGCACCCGTGCGGCCTGCAACACCGATCTTTGCTCCTCCTTTGATGTTAAGATTGATTTTCTTCAGCACTTGAGGTCCCCCCGATAGTACGTCATTGATACGTCTTGGAATGTGATATTTCCTTCGCGTGGCCAGTATTCCGGGGGAAGTCGTTCCACTTTGTATCCTGGCTCAGAGTCTAGCTTGGTGTACGTCATAACTCGTTCAACTGACGTCATGAAGTTCTCGACATCTGATGTTTTCCTGACAGTGTACTGAGTCAGGGCCATCGTCTGGATGACGTAAACTAAAGCAAGTCCCGCAAAAGCTGGTTGAAAAAATAAAGAGAAACAGTTTGCTTTCCCTAGCCTCCTCCGCAGGCAACTCTTACGTACTAAAAAAGAAAAAGAGTGAGAGACTGGTACGGAGAACAAAAGGTGACTGAGTTGGGTGGGAAACGGAAGAGAGGAAAAACAAGGAAGAGTTGAACTCCGCTTCTTGCTCGCCTCGGTCCCAGTGCCCTCTCTTTGGAGACCCAGGAGTTGCCTGCGGAGGAGGCTATGCTTTTCCATCAGTAGTTGCGCAAACTAACTGGAGGGGATCGCTGGGCGGAGATGAGCAAAATACGTGTGCTATAGCTATGTAAAGTTTCCCTGTCATTATATTTGTTCAAGACGTTTTTGGGGGTTTATTTTAGAGAGCATTTCATAATATTGGAGGGTATTTTGCGTCCAAACATTTTCAAGTTATGAATATAATAAAATGATACCAGTGGCGGTTCTAGGTGAGGGGCCCACAGAAGTCACCGAGAAGGTGAGACCCAAAAGTGTCGATAATTCTTTTCAGTCAGGTAGTCCTTCAATTCAAGCCCCCCCCCCCCCTCTCCCCCCTTCATTGTATGCAAGTCTGGATCCGCCACTGAATACTAAATCGAGTAAAACACAAAACAAGCTCTGCAGCCGTCAAATGAATTCCAAACTTTCTGAACATACCATATAACAATATAAAATATAGTATTCGGTTTACTGTTATGTGCAAGCGCAAGGACATATACTCTGGCTGCATGACGCCGGGCTTCTAATTGGAAGAAACGGGTTTAAGGTATCCTTTTACCCTTATTATAATTTGTTTTTTCGTCACCTCCCGCCTCGAATAGCCCTGCTAATTTGCGGGAGGTGAAAATCATTGTATTTAACCAAAGAGTTAATAAAGCTTGTTGTTGTTGTTGTTGTTGTTGTTTATATGTTTCTCCGGGGCACATAATTATCGGAGGCATTTTTCTGTCGAAAACTTGGGTTCTGCATGAGGAAGAGTCGTGGCGAAGATTAGCGAGCTGGATAATGCAGAAAGTGATATTGGTGTAGACAGGTTTAATTTTAGACAAAAAGGCACATTTTTAGCTATTTAGAATTAAGGCATTTTATACCTACCAGCATCTTGAGATACCAGAACTGCCGCTACAGCCACTGTGCCGATTAACAGGGACGTAAGTAGGTCCACGTGCACTCCAAGCCATCTCCCACTCGCCATCACCATAATATATGACTGGCTATAAACATCTTGATATCTACAGGGAGGAAACAGCAGGGATTCACAAACCCTTAGTAGGCTTACAGGGAGGAATCTACAGCCCGTAGCTGTACACGGACTCAAAAACTCCAACAGGGAGGAATTTGCAGCCAGTACCTGCAATACACGGTCTCCTAAACTTTTACCTCCACGTTTAGGTACATAAAAAGATAACATCCGTATTTCATTGTTAGGGATTAGTATTGTGCAGACATCACTTCACAAATATGCTTAGATACCAGTCCAAAAAATAAATTAAAATTAAAAAATTAAATAAAAATAAATAAAAATAATAATAATAATAAAAAAAATAAAAATTAAAAATAAAATAAATAAAAAAATAATAATAATAAAGTCCAAGACACCGTGGGAGGCAATGTCGCTTTACTATTTTATGCATGGAACTGAGGCACCCCAATATCCCTATACCCCTAGGATTGGTAGCACAGTATCCCTGTCATCCCTGTCTTCCCCCCCACACCACGCCCCGTTAGTTACAACATAAAACTGCGACGTCATCAAGATACCTTTGAAACTGATCCACAAAATCTCTTTGTCTTCCTCTTGTCCGAATCGTGTCCAGTCCATTCAGGGTCTCCGAGAAGTGAGAGAAGACTGGACTACGGCATGTCGACTCTAATCTCTTCAGCTGCCTGGACGTCTTCAAGTAATACCTCGAGATGTACACGACTAACACGGCCAACGGCACAACAACAATCAGAAGCCACGGATTTGTGACAGTGGGGACCAGAACTGTAGTTAACAGCAGCAAGACTAACTGGATTGACATCAAGAATATTTTGGGTAACACCTCGTCGATACAGCCTACGTCTTTAGAGAACCGATTCATAATTCTTCCCACGGGATTAGAATCAAAGAACAGAACCGGTGCTTGTAGAACAGCCACGACCATTTTATCATGTAGACGCTCTGCACACTTAAGAGAAACCGAAAAGAATCCATGCGCTCGAGAGAAGACTGAAAACACGAAGGATGCACCAACGAGACAACCATAGACTGTTAGGTTTGTCTTGTCTTTCTGAACTTCTGGACGTTTCTTTGTCAAAAGTGAGAGCCACACGTCAGGAGAAACTAGCGTTGCTGTAAAAAAAAACAACAAAAAACACAGTAGGCAATAAAAAGTTAGCACGGCGAGAAATGTAAATAATTATTGTCCGGATTTTAATCTGACCCATATATAAGCTGATTAAGTTGAACTTTCAATACGTTCAATCCAACGATTAGATTAGATAAAAAATAGATATTGACTGGATTAGATTAAGGCAAGATAAGTTAAGTTAAGATGAGAAGAGAAGAGATGAGATGAGAAGAGAAGAGAAGGGAAGAGAACAGAGGAAAGGAGAGGAGATTCGTGTTCAAAGTAGTGTTTCTAGTTATCATGTCATGTCCTGTTTCGTCAATATTGTTATTTCCTCAGCCACACCTGAAATGAAGGAATATAGCCCGTACTACTAAAATTCACCTGATTCTTCACTGTAGTAGCTTTAATTCATACCTGTGTGGGAGCTTTTACCTGTAGAGTGGCATTGCGATTGGTTCCTCATTTTTACTGAATACGTGAGAACAATAATTTCACTGAAATCATGTTGCTTGTGGTTGCCTCTAGAAACGTTTCTAATTTGATTTGCTATCAGAATAATTGACATGGGCCAAGAGAGGATGATCTAAGATTAGCATTCCCCCATACATGGGTCTCTTCCAATGATAATTGTTTGAAATCTATTTTTAACTTTCAGTCCATAGCTATTTTAAGAGCGCTATCTAATTGGCCGTCAGGTCGAGCAACGTGATGTCGGAGCCTCGATCAGAAGGAAATAAAAATAACTTTTACAGCATGGCGCGAAACTATTAATAGATTACAAAAAAATTGTCATGGGGCACGAAGAATCCTTCTCTTAGGTCATGCTCTCTTGCAGGGACTTACCTTGAGTTACAAGACACAAACAAATCATTGCCAAGATCACCAGCGTATGCATGCCACTTCTGAAGTATTCCCAGTACAGTTTGGAGGACACCACCCCGATGGTGCGATCTTCTTGCGATATTTGCAGACCCTTGGCGTCACTACAGGGCGGGGTCATTCTACCACAGCTATCAGTGACGTCACTGCTTTCTTCTTCATCCTCTCCAACCAAGTTGATATTTGTCTCTTTGTTGTCCTTCAGAATTCCTTTATAGAGCGGGTCTACAGTTGTATTCAGAATCCCTTTTCTTTGTAACTCAGTGAAGCTTCCTTTTCCCAACACACGACCTTTGTACAGCACAATCACTTCATCGGCTTCTTTCATGTGTTGTTCTTGATGAGAGGTTAACACTCGGGTTTTTTCGCCCAATAGGTCTTTGATACACTTTTCAAAGATGTGTTGGCCAACTTTGAAGTCCACAGCACTCAGAGGGTCATCCAACAAGTAAATGTCTGCTTCAGCGTCAACTGCGCGTGCTAAACTTACTCTCGCCTGCTGACCACCACTCAGAAGAGCACCGCGTTCTCCAACAACCGTTTGGTCACGGTCGGGAAATTGTTGGATGTCTTCTTTTAGGGCGCATGCTTCAATTATTCTGGTGTACCTATGTTGATCGTATGGTTGACCAAACAAAATGTTTTCTCTTATAGTTCCAGAGAATGCCCAGGCCACCTGAGGCACGTAAACAAGAGTGCCTTGGCAGGTTATGGTTCCGCTTGTGTCTGAGACCTCGCCAGCGATCGCTGAGAGAATAGTAGATTTTCCACTGCCCACTGGTCCAGTGATTACTGTCAAACTTCCTGACGCTGTGGTGAATTCGATATCTTGTAGAATAAATTCATCTTGTCGATTACTTTGTTTATACGTCAAACACGACACGTACAAAGCGGCTGGCTTGTCCAGATCTTTCACCTCATCGGCCATGCAAACGTGTCCCTTTTCCTTCCGCTGGTCAGCCACATCGTTATGTAATTCGGCTTGACTCTTCTCTGTGTCATCATCTGTAGTCTGATCACGAGAGAGCACAGGCAGGTTTTCTAAAAGAAGGAAATCTTCGATTCTGCCGAGCGAAACGTAAGCGTCGTATATTTCAAGCAAACCGTAGGCCAAGAAATTACAAGTGCTTAATCTCAATACGTTTATAAAGCTAATAAGCATGAAAACATTTAAAGGTGTGAGGGGCTGACCAGTTAACACAAGAGTTATGACTGACACCAGGGTCGCCATTGGTGCTGAAGTGTACTCCAAGCCAGCCACACCCGACAGGACAGCACTCTTCTTGCGGATGTTGTTTATTTCACGTCTGAAAACAAATGTAGATTACCTTATTTAGGACTAGACTGCAAAACAGTCTCTCTTTTTCTCGAGATATTGTGCGCGACTCTCTCCAATCCCTCTCGTAATTTTCACGCTCGTTCCAGATCCTTTTCGGGCCAGGTTCAGCCGACCCTTGCGCTAAAATACGGACTGTTTTGCAGTCTAATTTAGGACATACTCCATATATGGGAATGTGTCGCGTGTTTCGAAACGCGGTGGCCTAATGGTTAACGCGTTGGACTCCAGATCTAGTGGTCTGGGTTCGAGCCCTGGCGGGATCAATGTGGGGTTCTCCGGTTTTCCTCCCTCCTCAAAAACCAACACTTCTAAATTCCAATTCGATCTGGGATCCGAGGGCCACAGGTTTGTCAGTCGCAAGACTGTTCAGTGATACCCTCGTTAAACAAAGTCCATTTATTTATTTGTTCTTAAGAAAGACACTTTACTCTCACAGTGCCTCTCCACCCAGGACAACCTGACAAATATTACCTGGTCCAGCTGCAATGGACTAGCATCCCATCCAGGGGAGTAGCGATAAATAGAGTTGCTTCATGCTACGAAAACACAGCGAAAACCGGAGTTGAGCGCCGGCCTGATAAGTCACCTCATTGCAGTCAGACGTTATCCTAACCGTCTTTATTAATAAATCTTAAATTTCTTACAGAAAACGCCCTACTAATCCCACCCTATAGAACCTCTAGTTTTAATAGGCTCCACCCGGCCAAGTTCACAAATAAAACAAATCTGCAATAACGTTTTTAGAGTTAACATATCCGACATCTTTTTTTAATAAGCCCCCTCTCCTAAGCCCCACCCTCAATAGACCTTTACCGCAGGAAGGAGGGGGGGCTAAAGCTTAAAGCAGCTCCAACATTAATTTCACTTCCTACCTTCGTGTACTTTTTATCTTTTCCCGGTATTCATCCTCCCACGCATGCGTCTTGATGGCGCGTATCCCAGAAACCACCTGGTTCATCAAGGAGATGCGTCGGTCGGATTCTGCGGCTGTGCGCAGGCGCAGTGCACCACTAATAGCGGACAGTCCGGCAAAATACGGTACAAGCAAACAGAGGAAAAACACTCCCATAAGAGCCTGCCAGCCAATGAAATACACGAGTAAAAACGTTATGGCGGTCAGTTCAAAGATTGTAAAAGACCCGGCGAAAAACAACTTGGCAGCGTCCTCCTCCAATCGCTGGACATCGTTTGATATAAGATCAATGACGTGTCCTGTTGAAAACTTCATCAATGCATGCTTGCTGAGAAGAAGCGTCTGAAAAGGAAAATGTTCCAACTTTAGCAGGCCCAGGCCTACTCTGGGACCTTAAGTCGCCCAAAGTCGCCTTAAGTCGCTTTAAGTCGCCTAAAATCGCCCAAAGTCGCCATGATTTTCAGCCAATTTTGCTTAAATCGCCTTAAGTCGCCTTAAGTCGCCTTAAGTCGCCTAAAGTTACGGCGACTTTAGGTCCCAGAGTAGGCCTTTTAACTTACTGTCGTGATGGGATGTTACTAAAAAAAGAATGGGGAATGGGGAATAGGGAACGGGGAATAGGGAATAGGGAATAGGGAACGGGGAACGGGGAATGGGGAACGGGGAATGGGGAACGGGGAACGGGGAACGGGGAATGGTGAACGGGGAACGGGGAACGGGGAACGGGGAATGGAGAATGGGGAACGGGGAACGGGGAACGGGGAACGGGGAACGGGAACGGGGAACGGGGAACGGGGAACGGGGAACGGGGAACGGGAACGGGAACGGGGAACGGGGAACGAGCTAGTACGAGTTATACTTTCTTATCCTAATTTTTCTATAGCGAGAAGAAAGCGAAGGGACGAGCAGAGTTGATTTGTATAACTGATAATTAATACAGTCGAAGCTCTCTGAGCGGACACTCTCGTAAGCGGACAGCCTTGACAAAACCCCGTTTCAACTCTAGCTCATACAAACTCTGTATTTGCACATTCCCGTAAGAGGCAAGCTCCAGTTACGGTAGGCTTGATTACCAGCCGCTGTTCGGGAAAATGACAGTTACGGACACTTCTCGAGGATGCCCGCTTACGGGAGCTTCGACAGTATAATTTGTTTTTTCTCAAAGGGCTGGACACTCAGTGAATCTTGAAACCTAATTAGTTCCGGGAGCGCGCGGAGTTTTCCGATCTTAATTGCCCACGGTCAACGGAATCCTACCCGATGTGCAGCCCAACTAAATATAAGAGCGGTATTGTGTTAAAAAGGGTCGATTGATAACAGTTTGTATGGGAACGCAACAGTTTTGTTTTAGATGATATAAATTCGAATGTTCTGTGAATAAAACCGATTTACCCTGTTGTTGTGTTGTATTCTTTGTAGTTTGCCCGCTTCGTAGGCCGGTTTGAAGTGATTTCGGCGAGTTATCGATTAGCCTGCGTGGTGGCGTACGGAGGGATGACTGGAGTTCGAGCGCAACGCGCGAGGAGAGAGCGCGCGCGAAGCGCGATCGGTCTCCCATCCCCGCCGATCGCGCTTAGCACTCTCTCCTCGCGCTCGAACTCTCCTCAGTCCCTCCCCTTTCTACGCCTGCCACGCAGGCTAGTTATCAAAGGTGGGAAACCAGATTCTAAAGCTACTCACTCGAAGCTCGATAAATTCCGTAAAAATGCCCAAATCGTCTCAAAGGGTCCAATTCAGCTTGGTAGCAAGGCTGAGAGGACACAAACAATGGAAATTGAACAAACATGTTTATTCTTTCTTTGTTTTTGTCCTCTCAGCCTCGTTATCAAGCTGAATTTTAATATCTCGAAAGGACCCTATTATCGGCATTTCCGCTTGATCGCTCGTAGGTTCTGGCGGGAAAAGAGAACGACCGTTTGCGCTTGCAGTGTAGTTAAAATAAATCCTCCGGCTTGGGTAATCCTAGAGCTAGCTTAATTAAATACAACCAATAAAATAGGGTAGATGAGGTTATATCTATGCCTAGCCTGCGAATACAGCCGACTTTCATCGCGCTCCGCTTGCAGCGTCCCGCGATAAGACTGCATGCGGCGCGCTGTGATGAAAGTCGGCTGTATTCGCAGGCTAATCTATGCCTAGCCGTATGGGAAGTTAGTTTGAACCTAGTATAGCCAAAGAGTGTGATTTTATGTTGTTCTACATTTGTGCTTACCTTGAGGTAAACTAAACCTTTTAGAGCGCTGCTGAGTCTGATGCTTAGCAGTTCACATCTGTAGTCAGTATGATGCATACTGAGACATCCCATCAGAGCGTTCACACCCATAGCAAATGCACAACCGTAGAGAAGATAATTTTTCTGTGGCTCGGCTGACATCAGTGTGGACATCAAATATCCGAGGAACAATGGTTGAATGATGCGAGAAAATGAATACAAAGAACTAAGTAATAGAAGTATCACGACTTCTGTAGCAGATAGCATTTTCATGACGCTTTTCCATAGTTTCGGCTTTTTACCATTTGCTTTGGACTTTGCGTTTTCGTCGTTCCAGTTTGTTTGAAGCTGTTCGATCAATGAACCGGAAATGTTTTGTTTTGGAAGCGGCAAGAAGTCATCTTCCTCTAAAGGCCGTTCACTGCCTGTCTTGAAAACACTGTTCATCCATTGAAAAAAAAGAAGAGACACAAAGCTCGCATTGCGTGTTCGATCGGCGTCATCCTTGGAAAGTTTCTTGTATTCATTCCTTGCCATGATCCAGACGATTTGGAAAACGCGCAAGTCGACCGTGGTCCTTCAAAACTCCCCGCCCCAGACTCTCGCGGCTTCGCCGCTAAAAATTAACTTCGCGCGCCAACAAGACCGCCAGCTACGCAACCTACCAATTCCAGAAAAAGAAAGCTAGCTCACCAAAAAGTATACGGTTTACCATATGCAACGGAGAGAGAACACAGGGAACAGACAAATCTCCTCGGATCTCGCTTCTTGTCGGTTCACTCGTGAGGTCAGTAGTATCACAGTGAAAACGACTGAAGCGTTCCACCCGAATGATTATGGAAAACAACTGTGGGAAGTCAGTGAATGGTTTTATGGAAATGAAAGGTTTTATTATTTTGTTTGTTTAGGCTATCAGTCACGGTACCGGTAGACGAGGACAACCGGATCAATCTTTTAATTGGAAATAGTTGACAGTAAATATTCCCGGGCGGTGGTTTTGCTCTTTTGTCAGTGAAAGGCGGTTGCTGAATGTACGTAATGTTATATTATATATATATGTTATATACGCTATATAGGTACGTGCCGCTGGACAGGGTATGGTTTTTGATCATTTTGGTCTGGAACAGGGTATACCAAAAGGCATTTTTTGGTCTGGAACAGGGTATCAGTTTCCCAGAAGTTGGCACGAAGATCGGTAATTGATACTCTGGAATAGGGTAGACGAAGTAGTCAGACAAAACGAAACGCGTAGGAGTATTAAAGAAGCTTTACAACTACAAGACTGGTACAGGGTAAGGGTTTTTATAGCCCAGCGGCACACCCCCACCCAATTTTTTTTGGGAGTACCCACCTCCTCCCCCCCGGGCTCGGACTTTGGCTCCTTTGCTCCCTGTGCTGGGCCGTGACCAGACAGTGGGGCGGATTTGTAACGAGACAGCTGTATAGTGTAAATTTAATTTTGTAGAGAGTGTAAATTAATGACAAGGCAAAAGCGCGCAAAATACATTTTAATAGCACAATATGAACAATATACTGTAGCAGGAGCCCGTTATGTCACTGTAGCTGATGAGAATAATAATTTCGTGTATATGTAGGGGTGGAGATATACAAACACAGTCATTACAGTGGTCTTCGAATGAGCCGTAACTAACTACAGAACAATGTTTATACATATTATGATCTATAACCAATTTCACTCAAAACAAAATTATGTGCGAGACCTTGGAGAGGGCGACGGAGAGGGTTATAAGTATCTAATCAAGCAAACGTTTGGCGCACTCCTTGCGAGGCAAGAAGAAAAGAAAAAAGACAAGAGAAAAGCGCCAGAAACAAACACAAAATTGAATTGCATGACTAATTAAAAAATCTCGTCGAATAAACTGATTTCATCGCAGGCTAAATATAATGCGTCAATAGGGTTTTTGATGAATTTCATATTAGGTGCTATTTTTCCGAATTTCTTTAGCCCTATCCGTAGCATCATGAATGGCTCTCATCAGTGCGCCTCGTAAGCCACGATCTTCAAGAGCATTTATCCCAGCGATGGTTGAGCCACCGGCCGTACAGACAGAGTCTTTTAGCTCTCCGATATGTTTTCCACTTTGTATAACCATTTGGGCGGCTCCAGCGGCGGTCTGTGCGACTAGTTTCACTGCTTCTTGTCGGTTTAATCCAGCGCGAACGGCACCATCGGCTAGAGCATCTATCACCACGTACATGTAAGCGGGGCCGCCGCCAGTTAAGGCGGTCATCAGATCCATTAAATCTTCCTTCACTTCAGCGCAATACCCCACTGAAGACATCAATTCGTGAAACAAAGTGATATCCTCGTCCTGCGTAAATTTTCCGTAAGCCGCAGCAGTAACTCCCTCGCGAAACTGCACCGCCGAGTTCAGCATCATTCGAACAACGCGCGTTTGATCAGGCAATGAATTTTGAAGTTGTTCCAGTGTGACTCCAGCGGCTATTGATGCTAACAGATGGTTTCTGGTCACCACAGGAGAAATTTCCTTGAAGACTTGAGGGAAAACTTTGGCTTGTGTAGCAAGGAAAACGAGCTTGCTTTCCTTCATGACTAACTTGTTGTCGTTAGTCGCGTTACAACCCATGTTTCGGAAATGTTCCAGGTCTGTCTCTGCGATAGAGCTGGCAAAAATTTCATTCGCCTTGATTATCCCAGCGGATATAAATCCTTGAGCCATGATTTTGGCTACTTTTCCCGCGCCAATAAACCCCAGTGATGGAATCAAGCTCATGTTCAGTTCGTAGAAAGAAACAGTGCAAATCTTGGAAAGCTAAGTGACTGGATTTAAACAGGAACACACCCGGAACCCCCCGGAACACCCCTGGAACACACCCCTCTTTTCCCCGTTGAGGTCTCTCTCTCGGAGATGACATAATTGAGCGCGTGTCAGTACGCAAACCAAGTGGCTCCAGTGGCTGCATAGAAGTGGAAGTGCGTCAGTCTGCATATGTATCGCTGCTAATACAAAACTAATTCTCTTCATATTAAGACAAAAACAAATGAAGATTCTTATAAACAATTATTCCAGGGGTGTGTGTGTTCTGGCGCCGCCGCCTCGAAGCCTTGGGGAGTCCGCGCTCTTTTCTCCCGGCCCCCTATCATACTACCCCACTAAGGAGCCTGTCCACAAGCAACTCAGCCGTCAAACTGTTTCACATTTGCTTCGAGGGTTTACCTGCATTGGTAAATATATTGGAAAATATATTCGCATTTATCCCAACCCTACAGTCAGCCTTTCTTTATTGTATTTGCATTGGTATGCAGTAATGTATTGCCATTGTTTAATACACAAAAGGGCTGTCTGAAGTTCACTTTTGCTAAATCGCTAAATTGCACTACCAACAGTCCGGCGCAAAACAGAGAAAACAGCAATTCGGTCGCGCCGGCTGTGCTGCATGGGCCAGCAAAGAAAATCATTTACATTTCTTTTGTTATAGCTTTCAAGAAAAGACATAATAGAGATTTCAAACTCCATTATTTATTTTGAAGCAAGTACGTACGGTGAATTGAATGATCAACTAGAATTGTGAACTGATACGTGATTCATTAGTTTAATACGGTGTATTCTGAAATTTTGCGCAACGAAGTTACCCTCATGCTACGCATAGTTAGAAGATCTGTTTCGACTGGAAAAAGACTTTATTTGTGCAGAAATCGAAATGGGCACAGTTCAGCTGCTGCTGCAGTGCTTTCCATAAAAGGACTCAAATGGGAGTCGGCGGAATTTGGCGGGGTGGACGTGAATTTGAGCCAGCTGGGAGAAAACTATAGCCTTGACGAGTTTTCTGATAAGTTAAAAGGTAAGTAGCTTGTTACGAATGTACAGTATTCGCTTTTCCAGTGCTAAACTTAACATGCTCCGGTCACGGTATTTCATAGGGTGGACTAATGCGATACCGATCGATAGCTCACTAGACCGTAACTTATCGTTATATTCACGGTTATATGAAACAATTAGTTCCTTCGGTTTGAGTCGACATCGAATTTTTCTGGGCTTTGTCTGTGACTGGGGTTTAACGAGGCTTAGAAGTGTGGATTATATTAGTGATTTGCCCGGGGGGGGGGGGAGGGGGTACTCCCCAAAAATTTGGGTGGGGGTGTGCGGCACGCTTCTTGAAACCCTTACTGATTTCAGACTAAAATATGTGATTTTCCCTACCCTATTTCAGACCTGACCCTTAAAATGTCGGGGAAAATTTTAAAGTCAAAATGGCAAAAATCTATACCCTATTTCAGACCAGTAGGCAAATCATGCCCTATTTCAGACCAAAATGGTCAAAATCTATACCCGTTTTCAGATCAAAACGGCTCAAAAACCGTACCCTTTGTCGCCGCACATACCTATATAGCTTATATAAGGGAGTACCCCCCCCCCCCGGGGATTATATTAGTGATTTGTTTCGTCCGTGATCGATCGGTACAATACATCGGTCTACATTTAATTGCCGCCTTCTTTTCACCAATGGCCATGCCCGCCCGTTAACAGAGATCAGTTGAGTCACAGCTCACTGGTTGCACTCACTGTTTGTATATCGCAGTAATAGTAATTTCAATTAAAAAGAGGTAAAAATAAATTCTGTCTGCAAAATGTATATTCTAAATTCCGGTGGCAAAATACAATCAATAGACCATTTTACAGTTCTGTAAAATACAACCAAGCCTCTGTATGAACGCGGTTAGGGGTGATCATGAGACGATAGAAACCAGAACTGCTACAGATTAATTTACATTTGAAAAGAAGGAAGGTATCACAACCGAAGTCATATCCAGTCTCACTTCTGTTCAAAGGCCTGGATTCTAAGAAGAATATGTAACGTTGCGAATATGTATGTAGAATATGTTGCGTCTCAGTGCAGTATAAAGGCGGGCACAACATAGACTACAAGTCGTCCCTAATTTTTCTCAGATCGAGCGGGCGGGCGGGCGTGCGCGAAGCGCGTGGAAATATCCTCGCGCGAGAAGACGCGACGCGAAGAGGCGCGAAACACTGTCTGCTGACCATCTGCTTTTGCGTCTTGAACCATACCCTGGTCCCAGGGGTTTTCTTTCTTCTTTCTTCTACTGAACTCGAACGAAGCGACGCGCCACGCCGGCTTGCTTTCGCTCTCAATTTCTATCAGGAGAAAGACAAGAAAGAAAACACCAAGGCCCTGGCAGGGTACTTGAACGGCTTTGTGCGTGGTACATAATTTGACAAGTTCAAGGTGTTGAGAGTCAAAATAATTGTACATGTTATGTTGTTACCACGAAAGTAGACTGCAAAACAGTCTCTCTTTTTCTCGAGACATTGTGCGCGACGCGCGAATTGAGAGGCGCGAAGCGCCGATAATCCACGCGCGAGCCTCTCCCCAATCCCACTCGTAATTTTCACGCTCGTTACAGATCCTTTTCGGGCCACGTTCAGTCCGACTCTTGCGCTAAAATACGGACTGTTTTGCAGTCTACCACGAAAGTGTCCGTATACGTAATTCCGTCATAGCGAGAGTCCGTAATAGCGAGAGTCATTTTCAGTCAAACCTCTATAACTTCAGTTCAATTAGCAGAACATAAAAAACCCTCGTTTATGTTTTCTGTTAATGAAATTCTTCGGCTATATGGTGGTATTAATCGGGATAGAATACAAAATGTAAATAAATTTGTAGAATACTGATAGCGTGCACAGAAAGTTCAAACTGACTTACCTAAAATAAAACAAATTATTATATGGCAAACTGGTCCACGATGAAAAGGAGCATTCTGATTGGTTCCCTGAGCGGTCCGAATTTTGCAATACGGACCGCAAAGATGGACCGCTCACGAACTCATTTCGCCAAATTCCTTTTATGAAACATTGAACAAAAGAAAACTGTTTTCTATTAAGTAGAAACATTTTTCCTCATGTCTGGCCGACAATTTTGGTTAAACTTTTCGCAACGTGGCCTGAAAAATGTAAGAATATGCTTAGCTTTGGCGCGCGCGCGTTAGCCGAGAATGGTTGCATTAATTTCTCAGCAAATTTTTAAAAAAGCCATTATAATAAAAACTTTATTGAACTAGCTTGTTCGGTCCGTATTGGGAAATATTGGTCGAGTTCTTTTTTTGCAAGTTTATGGACCTCGCCGTCCATAAACTTGCAAAAAAAGAACTCGACCAATATTTTCCCAATACGGACCGAACAAGCTAGTTCAATAACATCTATGTATCACGAATGTTTTGCAAACTCATCAGTTTGTCATGTAATAGGAAATTACAATTCTATTCTTCCTTCAAAACTGATCGAAGCAGTTCCCTTCAATTAGAGTTAATTAAAAATATGCAATTAAACACAGACGATCTTAACTTTAGCAAAATTAAGATCAGAAAATCACGATTTAAGAATTGAAACTGGTAGACATTGTGTACCGAAAATTCCAGGACATCTAAGAATTTGTCAATATTGTTCATCTGAGGTAGAAAAGGAATTTCACTTCCTTTTTACCTGCAATTTACTGAAGTGTATAAAAATTTGAAATACCCCAATTTTAATACTCTTTTAATACTCTTAGTAATCCTAATAAAATATTATTTCTTTTCAATAACATAGACCCTTTTATTTGTAAGAAATTAGGTTATTTTATCTTTGAAGCATTCCAGAAAAGAAAACAATGATCATGATTGTAATTAATTAATTAATTAATTAATTAATTAATCAGTTAATTTGTTGTATTTTTATTTCTATCATTGTCATTTTCTCCTTTTGTATATTTATATTTCTTTATCATGCAATGCCATCTATGTAAATGCAAATAAAATTGTTGTTGCCGTTGTTTGTTGTTGTTGCCGTTGTTGCCGTTGTTGTTGTTGTTGTTGTTGTTGTTGCCGTTGTTGTTGTTGTTGTTGTTGTTGTTGTTGCCGTTGTTGTTGTTGTTGTTGTTGTTGTTGTTGTTGTTGCCGTTGTTGTTGTTGTTGTTGTTTGTTGTTGTTGCCGTTGTTGTTGTTGTTGTTGTTGTTGTTGTTGTTGCCGTTGTTGTTGTTGTTGTTGTTGTTGTTGCCGTTGTTGTTGTTGTTGTTGTTGTTGCCGTTGTTGTTGTGTTGTTGTTGTTGTTGCCGTTGTTGTTGTTGTTGTTGTTGTTGTTGTTGTTGCCGTTGTTGTTGTTGTTGTTGTTGTTGTTGTTGTTGTTGCCGTTGTTGTTGTTGTTGTTGTTGTTGTCGTTGTGTTGTTGTGTTGTTGTTGTTGTTGTTGTTGTTGTGTTGTTGTTGTTGTTGTTGTTGTTGCTTTCGCCGGGACGCAAGGCGAGAGTGCTTTTCTGTGAAATTTTCAAGAACTGAAAAATGAAAAATCCTTCTCAAGAATTGGCGTATCGATCTAGAACTCAATCCCACATTCAGTTAAAGGGTCCCTCTCAACCAGTGTGCATTGCGGTCGTATGTTATTGTTTTGATTCGGGAAACGCGGCAGCCGCCATTTTGAATCGAGGAATGTGTCAGGACAATAATGAAAAGTGTAAACGTGTACGGTTCCTTGGTTGCAGAAATTAGCGTGGATGCAGTTCCCGAAGGGCACACAGTGAGTATTTTCTCCAGTTTGAATGAATTTTGTCGCATTTATGGGTCATTTAAGCTCGTATTCGAGGTCAGATCGAGTCAGCGAAAAGTTTTTTTCAAGGTCAGGAAATGTCAAGGAGTTTGTTATCTGATCAAGGATACTCTAAATTTCTTGCGAAGGTCAGGGAAGTTTTGTTTTCATTAGGTGTGGCAACCATACATGGACTTGTTCTACAGGAAGACACACATATAAATATAAACATCTCTTCGCCAGACTTTGTCGTTTATAATTTATAGTGTATCGGTGCTTTCAGTCCGCAAGAGCAAGCGGTTCATTCAGAAGTCTCTTTCGCCTTGTTTTATCTCAATCAACAGTCAAACTATCGACCCCACCACTCCAGCAAAACAAAAAGCTATTCCTTTATTCGAAAATTTGGAATATTTCCTTCCAAACGAACTTGTAAATTTTAGCAAGTTTCCCGATAAAAATACAATATGTTCAAATCTCTTGTAGGCTATTTTTAGAGCAAGAAAATCGAATTTCAGTCAAGCTATTGACAGTATAGAAAAGACAGCTTCCTTTTATCCTAATTTGCAGGTGGTCCTAATCCTGAAGACTCACCTGGAAATGGTGTGATTGTGGGGGTGTGCAGAGCCATACAAACATCAGAGGAAGAGCAATGTTGTACAAAACGATTCATATCTCTATTCAACTGCTCCATACCACAAAATCCCGGTTATAAGCCCTGGGTTATTTTATACAACTTCGTAAGGGGTTTTGGATGGGTTTATATGCTGTGGGGCTTATATCCTTGTTTGGGGGTATAATCGGAATAAAAAAAGTGTTTTCAGAATGAGCTGTAACAAGTTGATGCAGCAATAATAATATAATTTTATACCAAGAGGCTCACTGAAGATCACTGAGAAGTGATTTTCAGAAAGGTCCTGGGAAAAATAATAATAATTATGTTTTCCATTTGCTTGTCTTTAATAATCCTTCTGCAAGTCTCCCCTGCTCATAAAATATATATTTTTTGGTAGCAGGGAAATGGGCCAATTACGGGGGGAGGGGGAGGGCTATAGCTTATAACTTACCCGCCAGCTGCCGATGGACGAATACTTGGGTTTTCGACGTTCGTGGTTTCACAGTGGAAACTGTACTTTGGGACACATCCATTAGCAAAAAATATTAACAGTCATATAACATATTTTGTAATCTACAGTCCTTGTCCCAAGGGTTTCAATATCTTTATTACAATCACCATACTATCTAGTGTAGTCCGAGTCACATAACCTGTGGCTTTTGCTGTCGCTCAATACGCAAGGATATGTTATAGTGAAAATTATGTTTTTGAGAAGTTCAATTTCTTACACTGATTGTTGTTGTAAAGTTTCAATATCTTTTAGCTTGAATGGTGTAATGATTTATAATGGAAATGAGAATGTTACTTTTTTGTGAAAAATGAAAATGGTGTATGAAGATGGTGTACATACAAACTTGTATAACCTGAATCCATATTTTAACACCTGTTCGAAGGGTGGATAACGCTATCCACCGGATAAATCACTATCCAGTGGATAGCATAGTTTATTTTGTTAACACTTATCCACTGGATAGTGATTTATCTGGTGGATAGTGTTATCCACCCTTCTAACAACCAGCCCCAGATTGTGATTATATGTTTTCCCTTAAATCTTGAAAGCTTGGCTTTGACCATTCCCACATGGCTATTGTTGGAGCCAGAATCTGGGGATTGGTGGGACTTACTTCAATAGGCGAGCAATGGTGTCTTGATTATTTACTCTTTTGGGTAGTATTTTGGAGCAGAGGGCAACCTACATGTAGGCTCGATTACCAGCCGCTGTTCGGGAAAATGAGCCCATGCTCATTCCCCAAAGGGGAGGAACGAAGACCGGACTCGAGAGAGCGGCGGAAATTGAGCCTAAGGGCAACCCAGTATTTTTAAGTTTTTCTATCCTTTCTCTGGGACAACATAACAATAATTATTATTTTGATATGTTACTATAAGCTCTCTTGAATCAACCCTCTGTGTCTCAAAAGACATGGACGTCGTGATCCAAGGCTGGTTGGATAACACAGGCCAGAAATATCTAACTTGAAAGTACTCAATGAGAGAAATAAACAAATTACAAGTGTTATCATATAGCTAAAGTTACTCCACTGGGATTGATTGTTTTCTACAATTTCAGTGCATGCACCCAATTCTTTCATTGCAAAAGCTGTTGCATACCAATAAAAAGCAACAAAAATATCATGACATTGGTGATTACATCTTAAATCTGGGTTACATATCCATTTTGCGTGAGTGAACACATTTACTTGTTTATAGTTTATTTATGTATTTACACAATTCGCCAATGGCGGGTAAATAGACAATAGGACATTACGTCCCTTGCTAGGCCTAGTTCATATAAGATATGTGTTTTGTCTCACTATAATTTTTGATTTTCTGCAAACTTATCATAATATTTATGACTGGTGTCAACATCTGATCAGGACATGTAAACATATGCACCTTTTTATGTTTCTTCAAAAACAACCTTTCTGAGGAGTCTTCCATATCCCCATTTATAAAGGGGTCTCCAGTGGAGAGCAAATAAAGGGTTGATATATAGCTGAGAGACTATTGGATAATTGAAATATTGTTCTTGTCACCAACCCCAGTCCATTGCATGCTGTCAAAAATATATAATCAATATCTCTGCTTATAGCATGATGTGGGTTTACATTTAAATCCCATTAAAAAAATACAGCAACAATATTATTATTTTATTATTTTTTTAGTTATTTTCAATGTCCCATGCACTCACTAATCAATCATTAATATACACGTTTACGCCCTAAGCATGAAAGCGAGGCCTAAGGGCGAACTTTAAAAGAGTGGAAACATAGCTGAAGAAACAACATCAAGTGATTTAGAGGTTGTAAAATTAACCCTGGAAGTTGTTATTGAAGACTCCATTGGCCTTTCCATCAAGAATTCAGGAAAATCCAGTTGTGTACATTTCAGCCAAAACTTTGCTTTTATTTTCTATAAATGCTCCAGGAATATTTTAATTTTACAACCTCTAAATCGCTCAATGTTATTTCTACAGCCATGTTTCCACTCTTTTAAAGTTCGCGGGGAATCTTGTGGCCCTTATGCATCAATCAATTTCAGCTGTTACTAATCCCCGGGGTATGTCCGGGGGAGGGGGGTGGTAACAACTGGAATTGATCGATGCATTAGGCCTCGCTTTTTCATACTTAGAGCGTAAGCGTGTATGGATTAGCATTCTTAGAAGGCATAACATAGTGATACATGTATAAAGTGAACAATATTGTTTACTGACACAAGGTAAGCTTATAAAATATTCATTGCCTTGATCCATTGACCAAGCAGAACACACTGTGATAGGCAACTACAAATGACTCTGGCCATGTTTGAGATTCCTTTATTCAAACGACTGAAAAAATTATTATGAAGCATCTCGCTACCTTCAGTCGACAACAGGGTAAAATTTACATGTACTGAACCTGAACCGTGTTTATAGACTGGAAAATCGATCTCTGACCTAACAAAAAATATACAGAAATCAACAAATTGAAATAAAAGAACACAAAAGGTCGTGAACGCTTAGAACTAGTCGTAAAACAAACGTTAACACAATATTATCATTATTTTTCAATGAGTTAAATAGTAGTGGGCCTGTTCCTTGTATTTTGGCTACAACAAATAAGCTAGCTTTAATATTTTAAGCTAAATTAATACGATAACTAATTCAGGCAGTCACAGAGTTAAAACAAATTATCAACGCTGACTCACTACTTCGAGCAGATCTCTTTGGCGTGTATATTGTGGCTACTGCTGCTATCGTATTCTTCCATCTGGACGACCATTTCCTGTGTAGCAACAGCTCGGCGAACTCGCTGTTTATAGAAAGACCTCATAGTGCAGCATAGCAGTGAGATCCGCGAAACTCGATTCTGCTGTCCACTGCTGATTCCAGAGTTAAAAAGTGTTCTCCTTTAACAATATCGACTTCGCCTCTTCATTTTTAGATTGCCTGTTGCGCTTCGACGGCGAATGCGGCATGTTTTCGAACAAGGAAGGTCTACAAGTCCCAAGTCGCTTTGGCGGCCATCTTTTCGCTTATATCGAAATTCGACCGCAATGCACTCTGGTTGAGAGGGACCCTTTAAATTACTAAATTCATCTAAATTTCGAAATAAAATAAAGAAACTACTCTTTGATATCTTACAATATGAAGATGACTATATTGAAGTCTCCCAACTGATACAGCATTTCTCAAAATGAACATAGTCTATACATGTATTTTACTAGATTCAAACATAACTTATATTTTCTTTGTCATTTGTAATTGCCTTCTAACTTTTTTTTGTTTTTTTTGTTTTTTTTTGGGTCTGTGTGCATTCATTCATTTATTATTATTATTTATATAAATATATATTTTTTCATCTTCTTTTTTTCCTATTGTATTTAAATTGTATTTAAATTGTATTAACCTTGTTTTTATTTTAACTCTTGCTCCCGCCTCGATTAGTTTTGTAACTAGTAGCGGGAGCAAGCACTCTTGTAAACCTTATATATAAAAATTGAATAAAGTTGTTGTTGTGTTGTTGTTGTTGTTTAGAGAGCCTACTGCACTGGAGTAAGGAAAGAAGAACTTCTGTATGGCTAAAAGTTCCTATTGGTCAGAGTTATCTGATACCAGTGGCATTTAACCACGGCTTCAGTTATCATCATGCTGTGGGTGATTATGCCAAGCTGTTAAAATGGCTTCCTCGATGGGAGCATAGCAAAGTGCCACCTTACGCTACACACCAAGTTGGAGTGTCAGGTAACTTTGAAAAAAGAGCTCAACAGATAATTTCTGTATACAGTGAACTCTCTCTAAGACGGACACCATCGGGACCGGCACAAACTGTCCGACTTAGAGAGGTGTCCAGCTTACAGAGAGCGAGTTCAACATGACTGAAAAACGGCACACAGGGCCCAACCCCAGGTGTCCGTCTTAGAGTTGACTGTAGGTCTTTCAATGACTTTTGAAGAAGCTATCACAAATACCCAAGGTAAGGGGTCGAGCGCCCACAGTTACCCCTATACCGTTTTCGCAATGAGGTGTAACTGACTACGTTGTTGTCAATTAATCAGCACAGATAGAGGCTCCGGGGTGATATGCTCTTGACCAAACTAGATAAATGATATAGAGAGGTGTCCAGAACTGATACAACAGTAATTTATTTACCGATTAACGAATTATTTCGGTTGGCCAGACCAAGCCTTCGTCAGGTTTTATAAGATGAAGAAGGCTGATCAGGACAGCCATCCAGCGCTTCAGTTGCTTTATATGTGATATTGTGATTGTTTTCAGGCCTTGTTCTTAACAGAAAAACAAAGGAGGTGTTAGTTGTCCAGGACAAGTACATGGTATGTACACACACTGAAAATATTTTGACTTGTGACTCATTAAGTTGTGGAACAATCTACAGGGTAGACCTCTGACGCCAGCCGCTAAGCTGGTATGCTTTCTTGTGCAACTAGTCTGAACGCTCTCGAGCGCGATCTCAGCTCTCGCCAATCCATGATCCCCAACCCACCTCCAAAACGTAACGTATATTCAATGAGATAAGCGTACGTGTCGATCTCGATCAATCTTAACAAGTCATGCCGTAGAGGAAATATTCGCAGCCAGTAAACTTTAAAGAAATGTATCTGGCAAAATTTTTCGCTAGTCAACTAGCTTGAGGGATGTAGATGTGCCGCGAAGCGTGCACTTGTCACGTTTTCGTTTATTTAGTGGCGATACTCGAGTTTAATACCCATTGGGCTACTTTGATTTTTTGCTGCTGAATGCGTTTTAGTATGGGTTTCGTTTGACTGTCGAATCACATGCTTGCTGCATGCTTTGGTGTTGCGTTTGCTGAGCTCTCGTGCAACATTCTTTAATTTGAGCTCTAACCAATCAGAGCAAGCATGCAATATTTTCAACCAATCAGAAGCAAAACCAACATCAATCGTGACGCGGTATGATCGTTTTTCCCGCCGCTTGGCACCGCGGTTGCAGTTTTTTTTTGCTTCGAGTTCTGATTGGTTCAATGTGCTATAATTTATGTTTGCACCGCGGTTGCAGTTTTTTTTGCTTCGAGTTCTGATTGGCCAGATGCACAAACTCTTTTACGGCAGTCATTCTAGTATTGAAAAACGTCAAAAACTGCTCTATCTGTCTGATGAAACTAATCTTGGCATTGCATTCACATTGCAGTATAAAGTTGGACAAACAAGGAAAGCAAACATGTGGAAGTTTCCTGGAGGACTTTCAAATGAAGGAGAAAATTTCGGTGAGGTACTCGTACATAATTATTTCGGGAATGATTCTGAACGCACCTCATTAAAAAGCAAAATTAAATTGTGAATTTTTTTTTAGTCTTTACTACTACCTTTACCGGAATCTCTAATTAACTGAACCAATAATACTTTATTTTCGCGCCTCGTTGACTATGAATTAATGTACGACGAGATTGTGTGGAATAATTGTTTTATAATATACTCACCACAGGATATTGCAATTTAAAAATTACTGGGGAAAGAACAAGGAAACAGAGGAAATGGGATTGTTATTATTGACATTATTTTGAAAAACGTGACTTTACACGTGTGCAAGTGATCATGACTAAACTCTAAACTCGTAATTCGCGGGCTTTCCAAATAAGGTAGTAATGGTACATTGCCTCATATGCCTCAAGTAGCGAACCAATCAGATTTTCAAAAATTGAAATATCCTTGGTGAGTATATTGTAATTATATTCGGGATGTTGGAGCGTTTAAGTCAGCTACCTATAGCCTCTAGCTAATTTTCGCTTCCCAGTCGAAGTGCAAATTGTTGATTAAGCCCTAATTTTTGATTTACGTCTTTTCCTTGAATTTGCTCAGAAGAAACAGCCATTCGCGAAGTCTGGGAGGAAACTGGCGTCAAAGCAGGTAATGTGTGATAAGTAGCTCAACCTCATCCCCAGGAAAACAGATGCTGTATAATAGAAAATTAAGTGATAGCAACTGGCGTTCTTGCAGGAGATAAGTTATTATAGATTGGTGTTTTCTGATTGGTTGATGAAATTTATGAAAATGGCTCGATCCTTGCAGTTCTGTGCTGCCTTTTTACACACGGAATTTCATGAAAAAAAAATGGCATTCACAGCTTTTTGCGGATTCTGAAATCATCAGTGTCGTGATTTTTAATAACCTCTGCAGACTGTGCAAAACACCATTTAACCCTTTCACTCCCAGAGTCCAACCTTGAGTCAATAAATGTGGCTGTGGATGAAACCCTAATGTGTGACAATTCAAATGCAAGCTATTGAGCAGTACTTTCATGTAATGCTGTTTATTTGGGCCAATTTTGCAAAACGAAACTCACGATTTCTTCCTCAGTTTTGAACTTAGCACTCTTGGGAGTGAAAGGGTTAAACACGAAGACGCACTATAAAAGGCTAAGCTCCTCCTACTTTCCTCATACTTTCCATCTAATTTGCATTTTAATATTGCACGTGGAGGCTAGAGCTTTATAATGTTCTTGGATTCCTTTGCAATTTTTGTATCCACTATGAACATAAAACCTTATAATGTCTCAAAATTCCTCGTTTGTTCTCGGTAAGATGTGAATTAAAACTTTTAGAACAGATAATTCAAAATTATGTTCTTCAAATATGAAACTTTCATGACCGAGTTTGAATTTCGCGGGTTGTGTCAGCGTAAACACGCACGTTAGTTATGATAATATTCTATGTTCTTTTGCTGTTTCTTGCACACCGAAATATTTCAAGAAACTAGTCATTATTCCGTGTGATTTAGAATGATTTATAGAAAGAAAAACGAAACATTATTTATTCTCTACTGACGACTAATTTTCAGCTATTGTCTCTTTCGCTGTTGATTGACAAATGAACTCGAGGTACCTTAGGTACCTCTCCTTTTATAGTGCGTCTTCGTGTTTAAGAAATAATGGTGCGCGTGTTTACACAGCCTGGTACAAACACGACTGAGAGAAAGTTTGGGAGAATTCGAAAGCTTCTGTAAACCCGAGCCATAAGTACTTTCACTTCTGCATGTATCTCACGCTCAATTACATAAATGTAGGCCTATTGTCTGTAGATATGACATCACAATTTGATGTCAGCGTGAATTAGCTGCATGCTTTCAAATAATATAAGAATAGAGACAGTGAAAAAAAGTATAATAATAAGATATTTTGCTTTTTTTTCTTTGAATTCCAGAATTCAAATCCGTTCTACTGTTTAGACAACAGCACCAGATGAGAAATGCCTTTGACAAGTCCGATATCTACATTGTGTGTCGAATGGAACCACTGAGCTTTGATATCAGCCACTGTGAAGATGAGATTGCACAGTGCGAGTGGATGAAATTATCAACTCTCATTACCCACGCAGAAGTTGGTCCGTTGACGAAGTTAGTAGGAAGATTAGCGGCCCATGGATTGAAGAATGGATTTGACAATGTTGATATGGTGGAAAATAGAATGAAATCTTGGATGCATCCTGAACAGTCTGTTTCTCTTTATCACAGATGTCTGCCTTAACTGACCACGATGTAAATATCTCTTAATTTAGATAGACTCAAAGGATTTTTTACTGAAACTTTTTAATCTTTTTAACGTATTTTACATTTCTTGCGAGGTCGTTTTGTATTTTCAGTTTTACTTTTTAGGAATTTTTAATTAGGCTTTTTAAATTGTATTGTAAATAGGAATTTTAGAGGGCCACCCTAATTAACCTCGAGTTAGCTTGGTGCTACCCTCTTTAAAAATTGTTATGATTATTATTAAATATATCAACACTCGAGACAGTGTTTCATCCGATTTCCAAACACCGAGCAAGGCAGTTGAAAATACGACGCTACAAGTACATTTATTTTTGATGAAATTCGACGTGGTTAGAAATCGGATGAAACACTGTCTCGAGTGTCTCGAAAAACGTTGAAATAAAATCTTAAATATCTATGTATGTCGCGGTTTTTATTTCCTTTCGTTATAACTCGTAGGAGTAAAAGTCAGGCTGGTGTACGCCGAAACAGCGAAAATTTTCCAAAATTTCGAATTTCAGTCCCACAATGAGGGAGGATGACTCTCCGGCGATTCTTGTCCACAATCAGTCATTGTCTTATTTGGATATAAACGGAGGGATGGCACAACCCTCAGGCAGTCATCAAGGAAATTAAGTCACGCAGTTGATTACGATTGCGTTTTTCACTGCCGTCAATCATAATTTCGATGACAAACAACGAACCCTGACAAAATACACATGGATCGAAATCTACCAATCACAGTCCACGGATGTGACCTTTTGAACTTCTGTTTCCTTGAAAGGCACACAAACAGCAAAACAAATGCCTAAAATTTAGGCAACAATATCTGTTTAGGGATGGACCATTTTTTTTTGGGGGGGGGGGGTTGGGCAATTTTTCTGAGCTGGAATTTTTTTTTCCATCTTGAGTTTGTGCAATAATTTTTTTTTCTCCTTTTGCTTGTGAGCTCGGCACGATTTTTTTTTCTCTACTTTTGCTGTGCAGGAATTTTTTTTTGGTAATTACCCAACCCTCCCCCCCCCCCAAAAAAAAAAAAATAAAATGGTCCATCCTTTCTTTCCCACGGCCGGGAACGAGTTCTGTCGAAGAGGGACTGGAACGACTGTTTAGATTTTCAAAATGGCGGACGACTGGTAAAGAAAAGTTTTAACCAGACTATTTTAGAATTTAATGCACAAATCGCCTTCATGCTACGCACACTTACAAGATATATTAACACGACTGGAAGAGGGCTTTGTCTGTGTAGAAATGGGCACAGTTCTGCTGAAGTGTCTTGTCTAGAATGGCAGAAGGCTGCGTTTAACGGAGTGGACGTGAATTTGGGCCAGCTAGGAGAAAACTATTCCCTTGATAAGTTTTCTGTTAGGTTGAAAGGTAGGTTAATATTATTGTATTCCATGAATTGCTTGTTGTCGAGCATTATTTAATTGTACATACCTTAAAATTTCAATTATCTCTGCTTGATTATAAACAGCTATAAACGCCGTCACGATGCCATACAAAATTGTTAGCCTCCTGTGGCTCCTGGCAGACTTTCTTTGGGCTCGTCACGCAATCTTGAAGGAAAGATTGCGTGACGAGCCCAAAGAACGTCTGCGAGGAGGCTAGACTGCGTTAAGCTTTAAAGACTTTTAATTGAATTTCGCTCTAATTTTCTTTGAAATATTTTATGTAATTTTCGTGTATATTAGGTATTCTTTTCTATGCTATGCTCTAGTTCAGGGCTATATTTTCATTTGAGTAATATCTGTACCCGCGGGAGGGAGGGGGAGGGGAGGGCACTCTATAATGGACTATAAGGAGAAGCTCCGCCCAAAATGGGTAGTTTGTTCAGGCTGGAGGTATATAAAAGGGTAGGGATATCAGGGCAGGTATATTTTGCAGGTTGCAGGTTGCAGGTTGAGACTACTTGTAGAAACATACACACGCGGTTAGGAAGAGAATGGCGTCACGGTTAACCCCGGTTAGCTTAAATTAGCCCAACTGAAGGTTAGCCTAATTCTAACTGAAGGTTAGCCTAGTTGGTTAGCCTAATTGTTGGGGTTTGGGTTAGCAGTTGACCTGCAACCTGCAACCTGCAAAATATCCCTGCCGGGGATATCACTAGTTGAAGTATAGAAAAGGGTAGGGAAAAAATATCTTGAACAGAAGCACCAAACAGCTGATTCATCCAATATTTTAAGGGGCTACTCATGCGAAAAGTTTAGTAAAAGGCGTAAAAGGGATGCAGTGTTTCAACTGTAGGTAATTTGTGAAAGGGATACCATTTTCTATGGAAGGCATATGAAAGGGTTACCTTTTCTGTCATCCTTGTTCCCAGAGCTCCTTGTTTTTTTCTTTGCGCCGGAAATGAGTAGCCCTGTTTGCAAGGAAAAAAATCGAATTTTTACATTGGCTGATAAAAATGAATGCGCAACACAAATTAATGAATGGATGTCTGGAATTTTCGGACATCTCGTAACGGCTGTCAGACCAGTCGAGCCTCCGTTTCGCCAACCACGTGACCAAAAGAAACAGAGGATCAGGACCACTGCATATAAGTAGATTTAGACCCATTCAATTTTCTTAAACCACGGTGTAAACTTAGACTTTGTTTAAATATTCAGCCCTAAGGGTTTGGAACCTCAGGGCGGAGCCTACCCGTATAAAACTTTGTTGAGAACCCCCCTGGGATCTGTACCCCCTTCCCTTTCTCCCCTATTAGTCACCTGCTGCCATGTTTAAGACTAATAATAATTATTAAAAAATCATTCAATTTTGTGCCAATAGTTTGTAAAGAATTCTGTCATTTCTAGATGACATAAACAAGAGGCGAGGTAGGGGGGGGGGGGGGGGGAGGACTGTACAGTGAACAGGGCATTTATAAATACAGTTTTAATGTCACAGCATGTGACAGGCCAAATTTACTGATTTGGATCTTGTGTACTTTATCAGAAAGTATTCAATATTGGAAACAGGACAGAAAGAAGTCTGTATGGATGAAAGTTCCAATTGGTCAGAGTTATCTGATACCAGTAGCATTTAACCACGGCTTCAGTTATCATCACGCTGTGGATAATTACGCCATGCTGTTAAAATGGCTTCCTCGAGCGGAGCAAAATAAAGTGCCATCTTACGCTACACACCAAGTTGGAGTGTCAGGTAACTTTGAAAAAATAGCGATCAACAGCTAATTTCTCAATAATGTATAGGGCCTGGGGAGGGGACTCCCATATAAAGGTGACGGACGTGATCGTCGGAAATTTTGAAAGAAACTCCTAAAAGGCTAGGTTAAATGTAGGTAAAGTCTTCACAAGCTTAGTGGCCCACAACTGCCAGAACTTATCCCGGTTTCTGTCGCATGAAGCGACTAGGAGTATTGCTACTCCCCTGGATGGGATGCTAGTCCATTGCAGGTTACCCCCCCCCCCCCCCCCCCCCCCCCAGAATTTTGTAGCCAGTACCCATTTATACTCTTGGGTGGAGAGAGGCACTGTGAGAGTAAAGTGTCTTGCCTAAGAACACAACACAGTGACCCCGGCTAGGACTCAAACCCAGACTGCTCAGTTCGGAGTGCAGCGCGCTAACCATTAGGCCACTGTGTCTCTCACAGAAATATATTAGTACTGCTAGTATTGAATTGGAAATTATAAAGCTTTAAAACTCTTAATAAAGCTTTATAATTTCCGAAATATTGTACATTTCATCAAGCGCATGCTACAAGTGTCGATATTGCCGTTCTTTAGCAAATGCTAAAGCGATCAAATCCTTCCGAGTTTTAAGACATGTTTCATTTTGGTCACGTGGCACACCAAATATGGGCATGGTTCGAAAAATTTAAAGGGAACGTGCATCGAACAAACACTTTGATGCCCACTCAGGAGTCCAGGAACCAAAGTTATGGAGGTTTGGAGATTTCCTTAGCAACAGCCTTGTGGTTCCTTGTAGTTTAGGTTCTCCTCCCTTAATAGCTGATATTCATAAACGGCATTTGTGCACTGCATCACTCAGAGACTCTGCATTTTGTTGCAGTGAGACTGTTAATGTTCCTTGCACTAAGGTATACAGGGTTTTTTCGCCATGATTGGCATTGCATAAGACAATAAAACAAACGTTCACTTCATACGATGGTATTTTATTTTTTGCATTTAAAATACTGTTTAGTGCGAGTGGTACAAGCTCTTGTAAGCAGCCACCTGTCCCTTATACTGCTACCACTGGCCGCTTATGAGCGGCGAGCTCCAGTTGCAGACACTGTCTTTTCTGCTTCCCAAGGGTGTCCGCTTACGGGGCTTCAACTGTAATATTTTTATCGTTTTTAACGATACTCCTGCTAGTCCATCGCAGGTTACCACTTACCTCCCTGTATTTTGTGAGGTTGCACACAACAGAATGTTGTTTGGTATCACACTGTTTCGAGAACATGGCCAACTTCAAAGTTGTTTTTCTCAGAAACCAATGGGAAAATCCATAAATCCCGACACACTTCCGTAGCCCATCAAGTGCTGATTGATATATAGTGCAGTTTGTTTGGTTGTACGCGCTAACGCGAAGGCGGGTAATTCAGCAAACATCGACAGTTTTCAGTTTGAAGGCTCGCTTACCAAAGCGATATAATTTTAAAATGGCAATATATTCGGATTCTACATTCTGTTACCTTTACAATGATAAGCTTATATAAGCTAATTTACCGTGGTTTCATCGAAAATATAATAACGCGCGTACGAAATATTTTCCGGAAGGCACCCCAAAAGGTTATCAGTAACCTTAACCACAAACCTGAATTTTGTTGAGGTGATCGACAAAGCCATGTTCGAAAACACCTAAAAACCTTCATAATTTTACTGGAAAGGTTAATGGGCCACACGTATTTCCCCCTTCATAATTGCCCAAAGCCGGCCACTCCGGCGGCCATATTTGATTTCGAGTCAGCTGAGTTACCTCCGACAAATAAATACGTCATGTATGCTACTTATAGTGTCTCCACACCAGGCTCTCTCGGTATTCAGGCAAGATGGCGGCCATGATGCAAGGATCGATTCGAAGTCGTTTTCAAGTACTTTCAAGACAGTTATTTGGTGGAGTTCAGAGACGACAACCTGTGACTTGGTGTGTTTTTCAAGCACTCCTCGGAAATGACAAAGCTGGAGTACTGGAACGCAATAAATCACTGACAAATAGAAGATGGGCCGGTTCACACTTGGATATCAAGAAGCATCATAGAAAATTTGGTGCTCAAATGGCAAAATTCATGCATCTACCTGTGATTCATATCAATGCTACATTTAACAACACAATTATCACATTATCAGACAAAAATGGTAAGGGACAGACAACAGTTGATTGCTACATTTCATTATTAATTTTTATTGTACGTTAGTACATGTAACCTACAGTAATTTTATTGAAAAATATGTAAATTCAGTTTGTCAAAGCGAGCGTGGGACAAGGAAAAATCTGAGTCCCTGACGGTAGTCGAACCCACGACCTTCTGCACACCGGTCGGACGCTCTACCACTGAGCTACAGGAGACTCGTGGGAGCTTAGGCCATATAAATAGGTTCAAATGTGACAAACTTCCCGCATACTGCCAGGATACATGTAGGTTTCACCATCATTTCTTTCTACACATGTCAACAAAACCTATCCTAGCAGTATGCAGGAAGTTTGTCACATTTGAACCTACAATCAGCGTCAATAGTAGTTGAGACAGTTCAGTTATAAGCGTGATTAGTGGATATATTTTGTTTCTATCATAGAAAATGTTGTGTATATATATACTTTTCAATGCACCCCCTCCCCCCGTTCCAATGTTGTATTTATCCTGCACTCTGTGAGGTGTAGATTTCAACATTGTTAGAGGGGGAGGGGGTTAGTATATGGGAAAAGACCTGTGAAAGATGTAAAAAAAACAATTAAAAAAAAGTGTCTCAACACTATTGTCGCTGATTGTAGCTATATCATTGGCGTAAGCTCCCATGAGTCTGAGCTGTAGCTCAGTGGTAGAGCGTCCAACCGGTGTGCGGAAGGTATACATGTAGGTTCGACTCCTGTTGGGAGAACTCAGAATTTTTTTCCGAGTAGCTTGTGTCACTGTCTGATAAAACATCTTTCTCATATTTCTACCAAGCTTAAAGTTCACCATTATTTCTTTCTACTAAGAGTATTTTATTTCAACATCGCTTATTTTTTCCCAGGAAAAATGTTAGGATGGGTATCAGCAGGTTCGGAAGGTTTCCAGAATACCAGGCGTGGCAGTAGTACAGCAGGCAGGCAGGCTGGTATAGCAGCTGCTCACAAAGCAATTTCACATGGAATGGAGAAAGCTCGAATAAAAGTCCGTGGTATAGGAACAGGACGACAGAGTGCTGTGAACGGCATTGAATCTGGTGGAGTGCAAGTTGTGTCTGTTACGGATGTTACTCCTGTTCCCCATAATGGATGTCGGCCCAGAAAAACAAGAAGATTATAAAAAGCCAAAATGAAAATATTTTATCTTGATGGTGATTGTTCATAGAGGATGCCCTTGTGTCAAAACACACCTACATTGTAGTTATGTTGTAATGAAAAAAAAATAGGCTCAACCTGTCCAGAATAAATTGCTGTTTCATGATCATCAGCTTAAAGATACGTGTTTAGTGTTGAGCGTGAGCGGTACAAGCTCCCATAAGTGGCCACCTATCCCTTATACTGCCAGTGGCCGCTTACGAGAATCATTCCCGTAAGCGGCCAGCTCTAGTAGTGGACACTTTTTCTGCTTCCTGTGGGTGTCCGCTTACAGGAGATTCGACTGTGTATATAATATTTATGATCTCCAGTTTTCAACTGAGATTGCCCACTGTAATTTCTCTGTACTGAGCACTTAACTGGAATTGGAAATTGCACTGAATTGAACTAATAAATGTACTTGTTACTACATGTACTGCCTCCAAACATTATTGTTAGCTTTTGATTGGTCATTAATAAAGCACAAGCTATACAAAAGTTGTCAAAATAATAATTATTGAAGAGCTTTGTCATGTGAGTTATGAGTGAGTTGCTTCACACATTAAAATTATATTTAATTAATACTTGAGATTTTTCTGGAATAGCGACCACTTCATTGTAAACTAGACTGTGCCAGACTCTCAGATATCCTAGCATCCCATCCCGGGGGAATTGCAATACAGTCAACTCTCTCAAAGCGGACACCACTGTAAGGCGGACACCTCTCTAAGGTGGACATGGTTCAGTGTTCCCACTAGTTTTGGAAAACAGGAGTCCCCAAGGACCCCCAGTTCCAGTAATTGGAGGAGAAAGGCATTTAAGTGATATACACATCATGTAATATTACATGAAGTATGACCGCTGACCACCAATGAGCCGAGAGTTGTTCGCTCGTTCGCGTGATTATCATTGTGATTCTTGCTTCGTTTTCGAGTTTGCAGCCAAATTTTCATAGTTTCCAGCTTGGAGAGATAATGAAAAGGTAAAGGAAACTAGTGAAACTTTAACATTGTTCTTATGTGTGTTTTGTATCTTGAAAAATCTTATTTATCTCAAGGGTAGACCAAACTATGAAAACACTCGAAATTTTGAGCGCTGATTTATGTGCGTCCCTGGGACGTACTGTGGCTAAAACTGTGCGTCCTTTTTATTTTTTGTGCGTCAGATACGCACAGTTGTGCGTTAATGGGAAACACTGTGGTTGGCTGGTCCCGACCGAATCAAGTTTCTCTTATTTTTCTGTAACAAAACTCTCTATAAGGCAGACACCTCTTTAAGGCAGAGAGCTAGAGCTGATCCCGAGGGTGTCCGCCTTAGAGAGAGTTCACTGTACTCCCAGTCACTTCATGCTACAGGTACATGTGGTGCCGGGTACTCAGGGTTATCATGCAGCCAGATTCATAAACGGGGTATGGGTTTTTGACTCAACACTGTAATAGACAGGGTACATGGGTGTTCTTCAGTTAACAGGAATTATTTTCCCCAATGTTTTCTGCAGGCCCGGTTGCTATCTGATCTTGTACCCGACAAAAAACAATATCAGTGTCAACACTAAATGACTGTCTGGAATCAAATGCTCGAATAAACACCAACCCCGTAAATACATGTCATAAACAGGGTATAGGGAAGTGAACAATTTTTGTTATAAACAGGGTCAGGGTTTGACAGCATGGGTGGCACATACACCCCTACTCAAACTTGGGTTGAATACCACCCCCCTTCCCCTCACGGGATGTGGTGGTCTTTCACCTTTTTAATGTAACTCACTTCTTCCACCACAAGTTATAAATAGAATATATCGAGCCTGTCAGTGACTAAACAGGCTAAATTTGCTATAAATAAACCCAATATTGTTGTTTTCAGGCCTTGTTCTTAACAGAGAAAAAAGTGAGGTGTTGGTTGTCCAGGAAAAAGCTTGGTATGTAGGGGGTGGTGAATGGTCTTTCAAAAAATACGGGTCTCGCAAAATTTTAGTCAAATTTCATGGGTCTCGTAGTCTCGTTTTTTGGAGCGGTTCTGTATGTCTGACTGTCTCAATTTTTTTGCAAAGCCGTCTCAGAGTCTCAATCTCACAATCTAAGAAGTCTTAGGCTTGCAGAGTAAAACACTAGCCTTGCCGTCTTGCAAAGTCTCGAATTTACCATTTGCCACCCCTGCAGTCGCAAAACTTCATCATGTGTTCACTGTGGTATTCTTCTTCATCAATACAATTTGCGCTATTCTTGCATTCTTCAGTTTAAAGTTGGCCGACACTTAAAGAAAGCCGTATGGAAATTTCCAGGAGGACTTTCAGATGAAGGAGAAAGTATTGGTAGGTTATATTGTACTGTGCAGTTCCAGAAAATATCCATACCCCACCTCAAGGAAGGTCATTGGAAATTCTGACGGGGAGGGGGGGTCTCAAAAGCATGAAGCTAAACTGGAATAAACTCCACAGGGGTAGGGAGTTCAAACCAAAAAAAGCTTCCGTGGCTGGGTATGGATATTTTCTGGAACAAACACGATTTACGATTTACAGATTTGTACTGTCTTTGACTGATCATTCACAAATCCTTGGACTCGTCTAATTTTTGCAGGCCTCAGAATTTTTTCTCATCCAATATTATTTCCAAATTGGATAGCGTGTAGTTCTAGATAACATTTCATAATATTTGCACCTGTTTTTTTACATGTATAGAAGAAACAGCCATTCGTGAAGTCTGGGAGGAAACTGGGGTCAAAGCAGGTAAAGTACTGTCAGCTTTGTACATCTTTCATTTCTTATCACCACCCACCCACACCAGAGAAATGTCCAGTGGCAGTAATGACCAACAATGCAACAGCAGACTATTGATTTCAAGGCTTTTGAATCTTGCTCTATTCAAATTAAAAAGGCATACACACTGACATGCGTTAACTTTCAATGCCTCGGAAATTATTTCCGAGGCTAGGGTCACAATAAGACAAACAACATTTTATTGGTGTAGTCGTTGAATTTTGGTGCAACTGCAATCTTGGACAGAATAAAAAGAGAAATGAAACCCCCCTCTCCCCAAATCAATGGTGAATTTGTATTAAGAAAACTAAATTGCGCCATTTTTTCCATCATTGGAATGGGGGAGGGGTGGTCTTAATTTTTCATTTAAGTGTCCAAGATTGTGGCTCCTGGTTACGGGAGCAAAGCTGTGATTGGCTAAACTGTGGCAAAGAATGCAGTTTGGGTTTAAGCGGCAGTTAGTGGGGAGAAGTGTTGCAATTGACAACTCCTGCTCATCTTACTTTGCAGAATTCAGATCTGTTCTGCTGTTTAGACAACAACCTGAAATGCCCAATGCCTTTGGCAAGTCCGATCTCTACATTGTGTGTCGAATGGAGCCATTGAGCTTTGGGATCAGCCACTGTAAGGATGAGATTGCGCAGTGCGAGTGGATGAAATTATCAACTCTCATTACCCACACGGACACTACTCCGTTGACAAAGTTAGCGGCAAGGTTAGCGACACATGGAATGGAGAATGGATTTGAAAGTGTTGATATCGTAGGTAATAGAGTGAGATCTTGGATCGATCCTAACCGGACATACTGTCTCTACCATAGATACTTGCCGAGCTAGCAACAAATAAAATATTGGTAAAGAAAACAACTGTACAGTTTTCAGTGCAAATTATTTTTATTTAAAATTGCAGTACTTTTAATACAAGTCTTAAAATGGGATCATAGTAATGGATACAGAATAAATGAAACCTTAATGAAACAGACAAAAATGTTCTTTCTCACTCACTTGGCTTAGTCAGGGACAACCTCGTTCCCAGGGTCTCTCTTCTTCCCGCCAATCGCTTTTGGCGGGAAAAGAGAGACCCTGGAACGAGGTCGAGTCAGGGATTCATTTTGAAGAAAAAACTACATGAAATACTATTTTGCTCACCAAAATGTATATCTTAAAATGTACTTTTAAAAATAACATCGGTTAACCTTAGCTCCCACGAGTCTCCTGTAGCTCAGTGGTAGAGCGTCTGATCGGTGTGCGGAAGGTCATAGGTTCGACTCCTGTTGGGGAACTCAGTAGCTTGTGTCACTGACAGAATAATATCTCTCTCATATTTCTACCAAGCTTAAAATATACCATCATTTCTTTCCACATTGGTTATAATGTACACTAATATTATTGTTTTAAAAGTGTTAAAAATGTTCTATCCTCTTAGGAATTTTATTTTTCTGGAATACTTTACAATGTAATTTTTTTTTTCCTTTCGAAAATGTGAACTTGTGAGTTGTGATTCAGGGATAAATCCTGTGACTTTCAAAACTATGCATTGACACATCGCTAATAAAACAAGATTGAAAAACAAAAACAAGATTGCTTATTTTTGTTTGTCACCTACTGACCATGTGGTAACTATGGTAACTAATACAAATACAGTATTACTGTTTACAAGTGTTTAAAATTATTTTTGATAAACATTTAGTAAAAATTCTCAAAGAACTTAATTTTACAAACAATTATTACATGTAACATTAAAAGACAATGTAAATTAAAAGTAATAATTTCCTGTCAAAAACTCAAAATAATACAGTTGTACTTGCAAAATCTGCTATTTTTGAAATCAAGCATAAAAATAATGTTACTGCTCTTGAGGCTCCCGCTGAATGTTCAACGGCTGGATAACACTATCCACCAGCAGATAAATCACTATCCAGTGGATAGCATACATGTATAACAGGGCTGCAAATAACAGTCGGTCATTGGACAATGGCCGACCAAAATTTGCCAATGTCCGATGAAATCCCAACTGTGGTCGGACATAATGTCCGGACAATTTGGGTTTTACCTTCCAATGCTATAAATGCATTATAAACATGTTTTGTTCTAACACAAACTAGTTTACTCTGCATTAAAAAAGTGTTAGATTACTACATTCGCTTATCAAGCGGTACTGTAATATGATGTCCGACCTCATTTTTGTTTTGTCTGACCAAAATGGTGACTTACAATGTAGTCGGACACGTGTCCTTTCAAGAAAAAAAATTAGTTGCAGCCCTGTGGTTTTGCTAACACTTATCCACTGGCTAGAAATAGGATTATCCACCCTTTCAACAAGCGGGGACTGTAAGTTTTAAAGATTAAGTGAAATAATAATATTAATACCACTGCATAATTATTAATAATAATTTCACAGCATAAATAAATAACATTTTGTTTAAAATAATTTGAATAATTAATATTGTGTTACATAACTGTAGGTTGTAATTATTTTGATCAAAAACGTTCTAGTTTGGATTTGAACTGTTAGTCAGCAAGGAGCCCAAAAGTGTGACCACTTTTTGAAAATTAATTCACATTCTTTCGTACATGCAGACTATCCAATCAGAAGCCAAGGATAGCTATCTTCGGCTTCTGATTGGATAGTGGCCAATAGTCATCGTGCACAGAAGAATGCAAAATAATTAATTTATAGCGGTCACACTTTTGGGTTAATTCCTTGCTGTAATACTGCAGCACAGTAATTTTATGGCAAATTAAGACGAAATCCATTAGAAAATCGAGTAATATTTATGGCCAGTGGACAAAAATCTTGTACTACGACGCCATACGCTTTGACGCTTAAACTAGACATTCATGAGCCATACCTTAACGGTATTTACCAAATAATATAACTCCACAATCCTTAAATTGCTTTCCGCCTTGAGTTTCCTCCGTGAATGGGTAAGGTCATAAGAGGTGGCAGCCATGTTTCCCAGAAACATAGCTGCCACCTCTCATGACTCAACCCATTCACGGGAGGAAACTCAAGGCGAAAGCAATTTAAGGATTGTGGAGTTATATTATTTGGTAAATACCGTTAAGGTACGGCTCATGAATGTCTAGTTTAAGCGTCAAAGCGTATGGCGTCGTAGTACAGATTTTTGTCCACTGGCCATAAATATACTCGATTTCTAATGGATTTCGTCTTAACCCTTTCACTCCCAGAGTCAAACCTTGAGTCAATAAATGTGGTTCTAACTTTTGAGTCTGTGGATGAAACCAGAGTGTGTGACCATTCAAATGAAAGCTATCGAACAGTACTTTCAAGTGGTGCTGTTTGTTTTTGACAATTTTGCAAAATGAAATTCCATATTTTCCCCTCAGTTTTGAACTTAGTACTCTTAGGAGTGAAAGGGTTAAGATCGTTGTTGCAGCCACGCTGGATGTGCTTTGAAATGAGACTTTTTTGGAAAGTGATTCCTCACATTGATGGGGATTTCTTTTGTTCCTGTTTGGTGCACTTTGTACTTTCCTAAGACGTATCTGTCTGGATGCTGTTGACCCGTATAGCTTGGATCTATTGTGCCATCACGAACTGGGTCGGAGGCCAGAGTTCTGATTAATCGCATAACTGCTTGTTGCTCTGTAAAAAAAATGTACTAAGTTTAACTATGGGAAGTTTAGTTTTGAGTTGAGAATGATTTGTATGGGCAATGTACAATGTACATGTATGCATTTGAACATTATACACATGGAAATGAGCTATATATTAAATTAATTACCATTACATCCATGGATGGAATTTCACATCTAGCATAGACTAAAAATTTTAATTTTGAAAAAGTAAAAAATAAAAATAATGAAAAAAATTGTTTTGTTCAAATAATATTGTTTCAGATCTAAATGAAAGTCTGCTCATAGCATGAAGCTATTAGAAGATCAAATAGGTCGTGAGTTGCTTTTGCACGCTTCGTAGGCCTAACAGCTAATGAAAAAGCAGCTGGTAGGTGCGAGAAGTGTGCGCATTTGTCATTATTTGCAAGAAGAACCTCAGTGCAACATTCAAGCAATATTAATTTGATCGAGTCCATATCACTTGATTATTGAATATAAACTTAACTAAGCAGAAAGGACTTGATGTAAATAATAATTACTATTACAGCGCAGACACTCGAACCGTGAACGCTTTGGCTTTATTTTGGCTTTATTTTGACTTATTTTGTACTTATTTCAGAACTAGCCAATCACAGCCCGGATTCGAAGTAAAGGCCAAGACATTGACAAAATAAAGACAAAATAAAGACAATTAAAATAAAGCCAAAGCGTTCACGGTTCGAGTGTCCGCGCTGTAAATTAATCAATTAATTAGTAATAATAATATTACTAATAAATAATAATAATATTATTATTAATAATGTAATAATAAGTCAGTACCTTCATTTCCAGCTTTCTTAACCATCGATTCACAGCTGGTACAATATCAGGCCTGAATGTGGTACTAACAGTCTATTAAAGGGGAAAAAATATCCAAAATTAAAATTAAAAAAACAAACTTGTTTTAACCTTTAATAATGATACCTTATTTTAAATAAATCACCTCTTCAATTTCTGCTGTGTCGTGTGCTGTGTTCAACATGTTTGTAACTATCTTCTTGTCTGTCAAAGGGAAAAATATATTTTTATGATTTTAGTATATTTAGAACATCACATAAAATTTAATTATTTTACCATGGAGTTGAGTGGCTAGCACAAACATAGGCATGCACAAACACAAGTCATCTGAGCATTTTGACACAATAATTTGAATGTAATTTTTATTGAATGATTTTATTTAAGTTCAATCTCGATCAATCACCTTTCACAGCAGCATTCCTCACCCAAGCTTGTGTTGCTGGGATGGAGTTTGGATTCATGACTGCTTTTAAAACCTAAAAATTAAGGGGAAAATGTATTATAATTTTACATGTGCAGGTAATTCCTCAAAACTGAAATACATGTACAGTCAACTCTCTCTGAGATGGACACCAACGGGACCGGCACCAACTGTCCGTCTTAGAGAGGTATCCGACTTATACTGTAGAGAGTTAAATAGATGCAGTAAAATGAGTAAATAACGGCATACAGGGACCAACACCAGGTGTCCACCTTATATTATAGAGGTGTCTGGGGTTAAGAGAAAGTTGACTGTAATTACAAGAACTACATTGTATTTATAGTGGTGGGGGAGGGGGGGGTGGGGGGAGGGGGGGGGGGGGAAGTTGTACTCCCAGTTTCTGCCCCTTTCATACATGTATATTGTGGTTCCTGCTTCATTGTGCTTTTCCTATCGTAAAATATTACGCAATGCTTTCCTAGTTCGTCCAATTCCTGCCACCTTGGGAATCCCGCTTCCTGGTGTACCCTCCCTTCTCCCAGCTTCCATAGACTTCCTGCCCCCTCTACTCCCGGGTTCCTGCCCCCCCCCTGTCCCCCTTCTTTATACACAAGTGTATTTTCTAGCCCTTACCTCATCTGTTCCTCTTTTCTCCATATCTTTCATTTCCCATAATGTGTAATACATTGTTTGTGGATTGTCACTTGGCTCATCCGGTTTATAACCAACTAAGAAAAAATAATTTTTAGATAAAATACATATTACATACATGTACATCGCGCACAAATAATATTGTAATGTGATGGAAAAAAGGTTACGTCCATTCCAAATTAGTACGAACATTAGCCATCTGGCTTATTGGTGCCGTTCCTGTAGCATGAAGAAGCATTGTTACCATTATATCTTACCATTATAAGGATCCTGTCCTGGTTTTTCTTTAGGTTTGGGAAATCCTTTAGCCTCCCTTAACTGTAGTCGCAAAAACGATCTGTAGACAAATAAATTTACAGTGAAAACAGTCAGCAATAGAATATAATATTAATTTAGTAGCTTAGTATGGGTTGCCATGTATACAATAATAATATGGCTTTGAAGAATTTTAGCTTCACCCCCTCGCACTCTGCAGTCAGTCTCTCACTTCACGCTCATTTTTTTAGCATTGAGAAAATAAAGAGGCTGTGAACAGTATATGTACTGATCTGGATAAAATGGTCTGAACCGGGATAGCAAGATCACCATTGTTTTGGTCTGGTTTGCTGGAAAGTACACGTTACCTCCCCCCCCCCCCCCCCCCCCCCCCCCCCCCCCCCGGGGTCTGGTTTTTTGGCCTTTGTGCCCAGATAATACTGCGTCCAGATAATACTGCGTCCAGATATAAATAATATTGCATAATAAATCAATAAAAATGGAAAGTGCTAATTTAATTTTAAAACAGTTTGTGCTGTCAACAATATGAATTCCATCATCTCACAACAGAATAAGACGTCTGCTTGCATAATTTGGGGGGCTGCGAAGATTGCAAACTATTAAAATTCCTCACCCCTCCCCCCGGATCGAGTGTAAATCTAATAATTGCATCGTCTAAAACCTATTGTTAAGTTCTCTGTACGTACTCAAATGAAATCAAAACCAAAGGTACATGTATAACTATATAGCTAGTGCGTAGTCAAAAATACATGTAAACTACAAATATTCCTAATAACACTCCACTTACATACGTACGCTAACACTGTTTCAGTAATTGATATAAACACTTCAATCAACAAAAGATATACAAACCTTGTTGGATGAGGATTATTTCGCCTTGTTGGCGAAGTTGGCCGACATGGAGTAAGCTCTCGAAGAGCTCTGTAGTTGTGTGTCGTCGAATACGTCGTAACAAAATGGTTACATTTCACAGACGGCAAAGGCTCTCCGGGATCTTCCCAAGTGCGCTGCCATGAGCGGCGAGAAAGACTGCGAATTTTGTCGAATTCCGTCTTCAAAATGCCCTCCTTTCGTCTTTCGTGTTCACGGAATACCTCGGCGGACTTAGAGCGAAAGCGAAGATCATTTGGGTAGCCAGGGTTCGTTAAAACATGAGTCATAATTGCACTCCAATAAAATGTCGCGCGATCGCGGGTTCCTGTTGCTGATCTACGGTGTTGTGAATGAAGATTGTGCAATATTCACACAGTATTACGCCGGCCAAGCCAGGGTTAGATCTGTAGTTGTTGAACTCTCGGGATGCAACTAAATGTGTCAAAGAAGTCAAGAAAACAAACTATACTCCAAGCATTTAGGAAGTTGCCTCGCGCCGCCACGAAACTGACAACAACCGCATTGCTTAGTAACTTTAATTTATGCAACTCGGGTTAATGAATAATCATGCGACTTTGCTAATTGACTTCGCTTTGTCATATGTCATTTCGGCCAATATGCCGAAAAAATTAACAATGGTTAATTACGGTTAGCCAACAACTGGATTGATTAGTTATTGAAGGAAAAGAAAAACCGTATTCTAAAAGGCTTATATATCGTTGTTTGCAGAAGACAAAGACATTCGGAGACCGAATAAATTGACTAAAGTGAAAAGCAAATAATCGCATTTTTGGGGGTTATATGGGTACTCTCTCTCCCCCGAACACTTGTATTGATTCTACTTCCTTGAAAGACGTGAAACTTGCAGTTGCAGGTGTCTAGCCGCTTTTCTGAAGTGTGTCGGTTGGGTTGCCGGGCTCTCTTACACACATGCATTTTGTCCCATTCTCTTTCACGATAGCACCTATTAAAGTTCCAAGTAATTTTTTGATATCGTTTTCTCTGGAGGAAAACATTGTACTACCACCTGCAAACGACTGAAATAGTCCCACAATCAGTTTCCGAGTCAGTAAAGTTGGAATGTTGCCATCTTTCATTCACAACAAAATATCAAAAACCGCGTGCTCCATTATTAGACTTTCAGCTCGGACTTCCGAGCTTCCCCGGCCTGAATCGAAGTTGGAACATAAAACTGAAAACAAAGAAAAGCAAACTTTAAAATAAACTAATCATAGCTAAGCAGTATGCGGGGATGTTTGTCACATTTGAGCCTAGTTTATATATGGCCCGCTATAACTGCTCCACGAGTCTCCTGTAGCTCAGCCATGATCGGGTTCGACTCCTGTTGGGAGAACGCTCTCGGATTAATTTTTTTCCCCGAGTAGCTTGTGTCACAATCATATAAATAATCAACTGGAATTTCGATGGCATTGTTCCGGGTTTATTCAAAATTCTTGGTAAACCCGATGCCATTAGCACAAGTTAATTTTAACCCGTTCAGTTTTCACTTTAATAATTGATTATGTGAATCTTTCCTGTAAATTATCTGCTGTAAACGAAACAATTCTCACACTGGCAAGCACAACAATAGGTTCGTTAATTATACCAATGATTCTTCACCAAACCAGAGATTCAATATGTGTGGCTGAGAAAATTAAACAAAATATCCTATTGTATCGCCATAAATAGAATCGATTCAAGGCACAGCTCCAAAAACCGCGAAAGCCGAGTGGAACTTCGTTCACTTCAGTTCTCAAGACTTCACTGAAAAAATGTAAGTTTTTAATTTAATATCTCGACTATACGTATTTTTTGCGAGTTTTTTTGCTCGGTACACATCGTTGAATTTTTATTTACTGAACTTATAGTGGTATTAAACATAAGTATCGTGTAGTACTAAGTACACTTTGTTATGCGAAGCTATAGGACTTCAAATATATATAATACTGCTTAATAATTGCTGATTTTCTAGAATTTGAAAGTATCCAGATAATCCGTAACATGTCATATATAATTTGACAATAAAAGCCTTCGTTAGATAGTAGAAACGAGAACGCCTTTATACTAGCAAAAACGACTCCCAATTTGAGTCGAAACAATCGTTGTTTGGTGAAACGCGTATACCGTCTCTAGGCAACTGTGGAGCGGATGGAGTTAAATTTGGCGTGCTGTTAACGTAGTTTTTGTTTTACTTTAAACTTCCTTTCAGTTCTCACTGGAATTGAGAAGAGTATTTTTTTTAAATCGCTATTGATGTTGTCTCTATCGAGAGCAACTTTTATGGTATCGTGAACAGTAAGTGAAGATTGCTCAGTGATATTACACGATCGTCACAATAATGGACACTGAATGGAAATAGATTCTGAATTTAAATCGCATGCACCAATAAAATAACCTTTATTCTCTAGTTATAATAGAATGAGCTTATAAGGTAAATTTATACTGCCATTTCTATACCATGGCATTATTTCATAGGTGTAAATTTTTTTTCGAATTCCATGAAGAGTGAAATGCCTCCTTGAGTAGAACTAACCATCGAACCAATCGTGCTTTTATTTTTCAAAGTGAATATTGACCGCCGTTCGTGATGAACTACTGCAGCAAACCGTCGTATAACTATAGACAGAGAACGACAGAGGAACAGGTATGAGAAACCGGTTTACTTTGTCTGGCACCGACTAACTCAGTGCCCCAGTATTGATCTGAGGATGTTTTATATGGTTCTCTTGTTTAGGAGGCGCGGGTTCGACTCGAGCCGGGCGCTGGCTGGAGTCACTGTGTTGTGTTCTTGGGCAAGATATTTCACTCTCACAGTGCTTCTCTTCACCCAGGAGTATAAATGGGTACCAGTGAACCGTTGGAAAAACTTGATGAAATACTGCATAGGGGTCACTTGCGATGGACTCAGCATCCCACCCAGGGGAGTAGCAATACTACTAGCCTGGCCGCTTCATGCTACAGAAACCGGAATAAGCTACGGTGGTGTTGGTCACTTTTGTAGTCCCTCAGTCCCAGCTTAATCCTAAGGAAGTTTAGATCATCTGCCGCTCAGCAACTTGCGCGGTACTGGCAAGCCAGTCCTTTATATTCATCAGTTACAGCTCATATATGATGATGTACTCTAATTGTACTTTTCATGGGTACTAATTATTTTTTATGCTGATTTTTCTTAGATATTACCTCGTCTCTTCACTCCAAACAAAGCACGTCGAGCGCATGATTGGTTGAGATCTGGGCAATATGACGGTATGTTCGGCACACTTCGTATTTTTCACTGGTTTCACTCTTCGCTCGCTGTTTATACTGAAATGTGTAGAGGTACATTCAATCATTAAACGTTCCGCTTAACTTTTCGTTTCATTGACAGAGAAACTGGCTGTTCTCAAATCGTTTTGGATTAAAGATGAAGAGAGGAAAGCAACAGACAAGGTAAACATTAGCACGAGCAGTGAGGAATTCTTTTGGGCAAAATTACTGAATTCTGATTGGTTTAGACAGAGGCCCATTTTTCATTAATCAGTTGAATTGTTTGCTCAGGGCAAAATTACTCCGAAAATTCACGAAGATCGCCCGAGGACCTGCGAAGATTCCAAAGTTGACCTGAAGACTTGCGACGATTACCGAAGATGACCCGAACCCTTACGAAGATTTCCGAAGAAGACCCGAAGATTTCTGAAAATTACCCGAGGTCCTCCGAAGCCCCATGCGATTACCTATACTAAGCTTGAGTTTCTAAAGAAACGGTTTTGTTGCGTCATTATATGTACATGTCATTTTCAGGTTCTAAAGGAAAGTTTTCATCCTCAAGTGGCACCACGCGTCCGGGTGTGGCTCAACGAAGCTGGCGAGGAAGGTTGGTGACTAGCCGTAGTCTTCATCTCGGGATTATTCACGGGTTGGGTGGGTGGGTGAGATAATGAATGGACTGATAGCGGCTGCCATAGGCGCCTTTACAAGCTTAAGTCCGATCTCACCCCTGAGTTGAATTGTAAAGCGCATTTGGATATACTATATAGAAAATGCGCTATATAAATGCCATTACCATTATGACGTAATCCTTAAAATATTTTGTTTGAGTTAGGATGACTGTTTTGTAAACTGTGTGCAGACTTGCATACAAGTACCTTACATACGCAGCAAACGTCTAAAAAATAACTACCCAATAAGAATTGGAAACAGCTCTGGTATATGTAAAGAGGAAAACGGCCGCCATTTCCCACGAGGCTGTAGGTCAGTCGCGTCATGGATGACCATGGAAGCCTTTAGAGTTCTTATTAATATTACGTCATTAATTTTAGGCGCGCGTAATTTATGACGACAAACGTATTATAATTATTAGAATTCTGCGTTATAATTATAACGCAACTATGAAATGCTGCAGACATAGAAAGTTTAAAAGCACGCAATGTAATGCTTGCCACGAGAAGTGGAACCCTCCCTCAAAACTCCGGCTAAACACTTCCTATCTGCCATCATTTCGCCCGTTGATCGATTATGAAGGTTTGTTACTAATATATAGAGCGGTTTTCATTGAGTGTCGAAAGTTATCGCGGATTTGCTTTAGTTTTGCTTTACTACGCTCTGTGATTGTTTGAAAAAACTCGCGCCACTTTCTCAACCAATCAGATGCAAAAACCAAAACCAATCGCGACATGGTCGCACGCGTTTTCCGCGCTTGGCGGCCGTCACGTGTATTTGCTTGAGTTCTCATTGGTTTTAATGTGTTGTTTACGTGTGTTGTGAGCTGAACGCAACAGGATTTCATGTTGCAAACAGAACATTTGACGTATTTTTATCTTTAACCAACACATATTGGGTTTCCTTAGCACTGAATCGAATTATATATATGGAGTTCATTGAAGTATTCGTGATTCGAAAGCGCGCGCTACTGATAGTGGCTTACCTGGATCCGAATTAGCATCACTTTGAATTCAGAAGTAGATGATAAATCGCTTTATTTCTGACTTGGCTAGGCTAATGTCAAGCTCTGTAGCTTTAGTTTAGCTGCATAGAAAACCAGCAAGTCTACAGTCACCTCACTTATAGATGCCGGTTTACAAAGTGTCATTTTCTTATTTTAAACAACCCATGCACGATCGCGGACCTATCCTGCAGTGCACGTTACTTGATTCCGTCAATGGAGTAACTATGATTCTGTTTACAATGCAACCTATAGGTAACTATAATTGCATTAATATTTTTATATAATATAATCTACTAATCGCGGCGGTAGCTATAGATCATTCTGTCATCTGTAGCAGCGCTTTATAAGCCAGTTTTTTATTTATTTTTTTAGAGAAAAAAGCTATCATGAAATTATTCCGCACCATAGCCAGCCAACCTACTCCAGAGAAAATACCCACAACACTCATGAAACCAACCGTGCCTCGTATTGCCCCGACAACGAATCCCAGCGCTGCTTACACGCAGAACAGAAAAGTGAAGTGGGATGACGGACATACGATCTTTCCTATGGCCACTGGGGCACGTAAACATGGGGACCTAATCTGCTTGGCACAAACGAGGACCGAGTTCGATATCGCCCCAGACTGGCGAGCGCCTAAACGCAGCGTGGTCCCTATGACCCAGGTCACTCGTCGGGCTCCAACCCAGGAGAGGTTACCAAGGCTGTCCAAGCACGTTTGTTTACATGGTCAGCGGGAGTTTGTGATTCATCCCGAATGGATCATTCATTAAATGTTGGAGAAAACGTTCAAGAAGCCATTTATTATAATTTGTTTGTTTTTCCCGCTCGTTACTTGTTAGCATTCAGTTAAAATAAACCTTATTTACAATCTTGCACGTGTTGTCTTTGCTTTTTTATGAGCATTTTTATAAACATTCATATAGCCAAATTTATTTCGATATCCAAATATTGCATCATCCAGGGCGTGGTCAATCACGTGCCCTCTAAGTTTTAATTAATTTTTAGTAGCCATACTCGTTTATTCTATAATGTAATATATTTTTAGACTATTTTTAAATTTTGTAAATTATATTTTAGACCATTTGAATTTAGATACCTAGGATCGAGGGCCACTAGTTTATCAGTGTTTAACTGTTATGTGTTTACCCTCGTAAAATAAAGTTGCTTACTTACTTACTTACTTACTTAATCCATCGCTGAACATGCAGTTATAAGCCAAATTATTATACGACATAGCATTTTGGAGTGCGGATACGCAGAAAGACGAGCGCAGATATGAGACCGTATTACATGGGTCTCAGTCCCCCTGACCGCGCGCTACGGAAAACACTGTTGAAAGCCTATATTTTAGGAAAGATATTATGTCGTATAATAAACAATTTATTCAGCGGAAAGTTGTGTAATACGGCTGGGCATTTTTACTCGTCAGTGTTTATTTTTTCTCGCCTAAAGGCTCGAAAAAATAAAAACTGACTCGTAAAAATACCCAGCCGTATTACACAACTTTCCGCTGAATAACCTCTATTTATTAACTATGAATAAAAACAAATCTATCCTCTCTTGATACATGTAATAGACCGTTTTTGTAAGTACGTACATATAGTACTAGTATATAGTATACTGCACTATATTTTATATTATACTCGTCCATTATGGAAGTGTGACGGATATGTCTGCCGCGCGTGTTACGCGCGTGGAACTGTTTCCCAAGAGCAATATTGCTGTTTGATTGATTCGACAAATTGCTTCGTCTTTCAAAAACTTCCTTCAATGCTCTTCTGTACTTTGGGATCCTCCAGGCATAGATAAACGGATTTACACTACTGCTCACCAAAAGCACCTTATTTGATGTGTACAGGAAAGCTCTAAAACAACCACATTTCCAAGCCAGGGATGAAAAAATAGAATGTTCAGAGAGATGAACTGAGGCGTAAATGTTACATAGAACAAGCCGAGTACAATTAGAATCGCTGATAAAACTTTCCGTTCTCTTTTTCTGTGAGCTTCGTTCATGATCTCGTCGCCGCCACTGGCCAAACCTCTCACTTGCTTGTCGTGCAGGCGAAGGGTGCGGTACGTTTGCCAAAAAACTGCAGCAAGGACGATCAAGGGTAGAGATACGTGAAGATGGCAATACAGAAGGATGAATATGTCTTGCGGTACTCCCATGCGCGAAAGACTTGCAAAGAACAAGGTGTATATCCAAACTGCAACAATAAATATTTTGACCTTCCTTTTGGTTACGTGTTGTTTGTATTGCAATGGCAATCTAATTGCAATCAAACGATCAAACGCCATTGCCACGATTGTGCAAGACCCCACAACGTTTGCAATAATAGCCGTAATGATTATCATAACTTGTATCCCCAGGAGTCGTTCATTTGTTCCGAGTCCAACACAACTATATCATAGTAAGGCTCCCATAACCAGCCACAATACCCGACAGCAAGTCACATACGCTCAAGTTCACCACTAATAGCGTAACAGGCGCCCGCCATAACTGCTTTTGCCGGCGAGAATCACGGTAGATCGTGATCAATAAAATGGCGTTTGAAAAGCACTGCTGGTGTAGCGACGATGAAATCGATGAACGCATGAGCCAAGAAGAAGGAAGAATATCCGTAAAATGGATTTTGAGTTGGAGCTGATGTAGCTGTGGACATTTTTTCCGCCGTTTGAAAACACACTGGCGTTTTCAGGGACAGGATAAAGAAGCTAGGTTATTTTACAAGATATAGTTGATCGCTAGACGCCTTTCTGTCTAATGCTGCAATGGCTGAAAGGGAAGTTAAATGACCTTCGTCATGCAGGAAGTGTAATTTTAAAAGCAGAAAACCACCAAACCATATCGCTTTAGTTTGTTTATCTTGTTCACGTGACTCGATGCAAACACGCGAGATGCAGTTTCGATTCTCCCACTCGCCAAATTGTTTCCATCTTATCAATTCATGTAAGGCTATCCCCATAAAATGTTTTGTTTCCCATCGCCCTCTCTCTCGAGAAAGTGGCCGTCGGTCGGTCGGTAAAAATTCCAAGCGAGCCTTGATTATATCTTCCTCGTGACCACTATTTTGAAACGAGCCGATATCACTCTGAAAGGTGTTCGAAGACGTCATTACTGGGCTGATTTAGATGTCAGAATGATTTTAAGAGTGTTAGTTATCGCGACAACGACATGATATTTCAAATTATTTGCCGGTTACTCATGGTCACGCGCTGGCGTTGGCCAATTGGCAAACATTTGAATTTGAGCTCATCTGAGGTCATTACCACGAGCATTCAATAGTCAATTGGCCTCATAGCTGGTTGTTCTATTTTATGCGGCTACACCGTGCTGACGAGACCAACCAGGTCGAAACAGCTGTCCACGGTTGCATTTTTGGCTTTCAGTTTGGACTCTATCATGTCGTTGTCGCTTTAAGTGTTCTACGTAGTATCAGCCTTGCTCACTTTATTTAAATTTTAGTGACAGGATATCACTATTTTTAGTGATAGGATATCTTCTCCTCTCTTGCAACTGACGAAATTTAACGATTCTGATCAGTTATAAGAAAAATCCCGCCTCGCAAAATTTAAAAGACGCTTAGAACTTCAGTTTCGATCACCAAAATCAGCCGAATAAATCGCTTAATATAGTCGCTAAATATATTGCGGAAACCAAATCGCTAAATTTAGTTTTCGCTAAAAATAGCAAATTTAAGGCATTTCGATTATAATAGTTTTGATAGTGGGTTCTCTTAATTTGGATATGAGCTCAAATTTTAATAGCTCTACAGCAGCAGTATACGGAACGAAATTTTTGAGACAACAATATATTCAAAAAATTATTACAGGAGTGATGTTATTGATATAGACTGATAAATAGCTGTGACGGTTTATTTTAATTTAATTTTCCTGTGTCCGTTTATTTTTTTTTTCTTCGTAGATAAAAACGTTTTGAACAAATTATGACATATTGTATGAATCATGGTAATTCCGGGACGGCCACAAATTTAATCAAATCGAATAAATATCATGGCAATTAAATTTCCGTGACTGTCACTGACTGGATCTCACTCGCCTACCAAAAATAGTATTTACTTCGTTTGTATACAATTTAAAATCGACAAACCTGACGTTTCCACCAATGAGAGCAAGATAACATTTGCACTCCACGTGACCCCCTTAAGGGGGGACCACCTAAATTTCAAGGAAATTTTAAGAGGTTTAAAGAAGGGATAGAATTAAGAAAGAAAATAATTTTTGGAACACCAACAGACAGTTGATACTCACGGGTGCTCTTGCGTGGTTATCAACTGTCTGTTGGTGTCAATCTACTAATTTTTAACTTCAAATTCTAATTTTAAAACTACATCAAATCTTCAATATTTCTTATTTCCCTATTATTACTTTGAGAAAAACTATTCCTCCCAAATATACCCAAAAATCACCCAAAAATTTACAAAAAACACCCCATAACATAGATTCATGGGATGAGCATAGAGTTTTTGGATTGCTTGAAACATGAACGAGATATTTCCATTTAAGTCCCGCCTTAACCAGCCCAGACCTCATAATTGACAAAAACGGCACTTGCTACCAGATAAAAGCTAATAACAAGAAAGGAGGCAGTGACTCTGACACTACTGACATGCACTGTACTATATACACATGTTTGTTGAATAGAATCAGAGATGGGGGAAGAGGGGGAGGGGGCGGAAGTGCCGGACGCACACCCGTTGTCCCGAGAGTAAAGGGGGTGGGAAGTCTACGGAAGACACGGGAGGGCGGGAAGCGGGATGAATGAAAAAAGCACAAAGAGGCAGGAACGTCCACAGGTCACCAAAGCGTATTATGAGAGTTTGTATGGAGCTGAAATTCGATCGAAAATAATTTTCACTTTTCCTTCGAAAAGTTGTAAATAATGTGAATTAAAGTGTTAAAACCTCACCTGTTGTCTTTTTCCTGTGTTTTTATCGCTTCCGGAGGCCGTTTTGGGCGAATTTCGATCTACGGTCGAATCTGCCACTGTGTGTGACCGTGTGTCGATCGAATTTCAGCTCCATACAAACTCTCATAATACGCTTTGGTGACCTGTGGAACGTCAGGAACCACAACGGAAGGGGCGGCTGAACCTGGAGTACAAGGTACGGGAAGGAGAAGTTTCAGACCCCCCTGTACCACGCCCCCCCCCCCCCCCCCCCCCCCCCCCCCCCCCCCCCCCCCACATTGAGTAGAGGTTCTCGATTTGGATGTGAAATGTACACGAGCATCACGCGAATCACTGCAAGTTCGATGACGAATGTAAAAAAATGCATGTTTTTGTGCAGTCGTCATTTTGAGCTCCACTTCGTTGGCATAGTGATCAGCGTGAAAAACGACCAGGCAACCTTTCAAACTACGAACTGGCATCCTGGGTGGTCCGTAGGGGTAGGGGAGGGGGGTCCACGGACCGGGGGTAAATTTTTTCAACTCTCAACCGAGATGGAGCAGTCGAAGCCACCGACTGATCTACTAACCCATGTTAAACAGAATGTCTATAAAAACAATTTATAATTTATCAGAGCCTTGGTCGAGGAATGCGGCGATGATTAAGACGCCCCCTGCGTTTTGCGTACCGCTCAAGAGTACAGTATATTGTTTGACATTTCGAGTACACACAAATGAAGTAGTAACTGATCCCAGTCCCAGTTCCCGGCGGTTTGTGTAAATATGGCGGACACTTTGCGTGACTTTGTCCTCAGCAGAACACAAAGAAAACTGCTCCCTTATGCATCAGTGATTAGTTCCGGGTTTCAAGCTTGGTGGACGAGTGCAAACGGAGATAAGGCTAGTAATATATAGTTTACCTAGCTATTAAACTAGTTCTTTTTTCTAGTTCTTCATTTATCGTGTTCGATATAAAGCGGCTAAGTTTTGTCTAGTGCTTTAAACATGTTAAGGCGGCACTCTTTCGTATGTTGTTGTTATCCAGTGAGTCAGCAAAATTAATGTAATTGTTATTCAGAAAGACGAAGGCACTCCCTTAATCTGCGATTACTACTAGTTCAGATCAGTTTATATGACTAGTGCATAAGCTTACAATTTTGCATGATGGTAGCTTACTTTAGATTAATTTTATTTGATCGTTTTCTTGATCGAAATTATAGAACATGAATTCTGATCATACAATAATATTGTAAACCTCTGAGTCCAATAAATAACCATTAGACTACTGTGCGCCTGGATAAAATGCTAAGGCTTTGAGAAATATATTATTCAGTCAGTGACACAAGATACTCAGAAAAAAATTCAGAGTTCCCCCAACAGGAGTTGAACCTATGACCTTCCACACTCCGATCCGATGCCACTGAGCTACAGGAGACTCGTGGGAGCATAAGGCCATGTATAAACTACATGTAAGCTTATATAGGTTCAAAATGTGACAAACATCCCACATATAGCTAGGATTAGATGTGTCGATGAGTGACTGAATGTGTGGAAAGAAATGATGATAGAAATATGAGAAATTAAAGATACTACCGTGTGGCATGAAATTTTCGCGGGATCTAATTTTCGCGGATTTTCTAACGATCTGCGAAAATAGATCCAGTAAAAATAAAACTCCTGCGAAAAAAAATTCCGTGAAAATTTACTCCATTTATTTTAGATAATTTACTGATTTCAATTAAATTGACTGCAAACAATATTAATATTTCAAGTCGTACGTGAAATACCGGGCAGGAACTTGAATTGCCCGAGATCCGCGAAAATTTGCTCCCAGCGATGAAGTCTGAAATCCAAAATTCGCGAAAATTTGTTCCTGCAAGATGCAAAAAATCGTAAATCCACGAAATTAATTCATGCCACACGGTTGTTCGACACAAGCAACTCAGAAAAAAATGACATATGTAGGCCGGCTTTCTTTCTCAAAATTTAATGAAATATTATGCTTCTTGTGGTTTAGATCTTTTAGCGATGAAGCTACAAGTACATCTCGCAGGTTTGTCTTCACACTATTGCTATTTGCATGGGTTGACTGTGCAAATGTACCATCCTGTGCCAGCATGAGATCGTGGTTTCCAGGAGAACTTCCGGCATCCTTTGGCAGACAATTTGCCATATGAGTTAAGCGTCAGTGGATATATCCGTAAAGGTGAATCAGTACCGGTCTACAGTCCAGGCAGTACTCACATGGGTAAGATGGATATGATATTAAAGTGATTAGATACAATATGAGTGGCAGATCTGTATGGGTATTTACAATGGTGAGCCCAGGGGGGGCAGGCAGCGCCCTTTGATCTTGCCGCTTTTCCGCAATACATGATCGCACAAGTAAAGAAATCTGTCAATCATTCGAGAAACGTACCTACGGGAGTTTGCTGTGGAATTTTCATCCATGGTGTCCCACAATGACCAAAGTTCAGTTAAACAGCGACCGAATCGTTCCCATAGATGTTTTAAACGTGAATCGCCAAAATATTTCTGAACGAACACAAACGGACGCCATGTCCGCCATGTTTATTTTAAACAAACCAGTACTTAGTCTTGCTCCCAAATTTCTTAAATGTGCAATCATATATACTAGGTCCCAGGCCTCGCTGCTAGCCCCCTGGGTGAGCATTGTAAATCCCATGTATAAATCAGGATGAAATCTGTATCTTATTTACAGATACATGTTGTATTCATTAAAAATTCATAATTTTGTATTTTGTTTAAGACGATTTCCACTGGACGTTCGAGCAAAAAAGTGCAAAAATATTTTAGTTACCAAAAAAAATACTCATAGCACGGTAACATTTTGGATACAGTTAAGAAGAAATTATCGATAAATCAGCTCCCAAGCTGACCCCCGCGAGAGAAGTCATTACATATTTTAATTAAAGAACGTGTATAATTAAAACTCCTTACATGTAAAACGCTCAGACTTCACAAACCACATTTACAGTAGCCTGCGTATATAGCAACCGTTCCTGTAGTAACGAATGAAGAGCTTTTTCTGCATTCTGGCCGTGCGAAAATTGGGGAGAGAGCAGCAAAAAAGTCTCGGGGGGGGGGGGGGGGGGGGCGAGGGAGTGGGGAGATATTTTTCCAGGTCCCTGGCACTTCATTATATCGGGGTTCTACTGTATTCATAGTTAACATTTATGTACATGTAGTACTACATGTTGGGCTGTTTGATGTTTGTAAAGAACTTGTTGAATTTATTTTCCAGTTTACCTGAATGGCTCCATGATAGCAGATCATAAGATGAGAAGCTTCCTTGATTTATTGTTTATGCCGAGAATTCTGTGAAAAATTATACCAATGGACGATTGTTTCCAGAAGATTTGCCGGCAGGAGTTGAGGTGGTTTAATTGCAGCACGCTTCAAGTGAGTGAAAAAGGCAGCTAGTGAAGTACCTAGTGAATTAAAAATGTTATTTGTCTTCTGAGTGCGTATTACAAAATGTTGCTTAGTTTCAGAAGATTTCTGACCCTTTTCCAAGATTTCCTGAAAGTTGAAGAAATCTACCTTTAGATACGCAAATATATGGCATTATGCTTAATTTTATAAATTAAGTTGGACTTAGCTATAATCACTGACAGTTTTATAAATATAGTTAAAATGTTGTAAGTGCATGTGTTGGACTTATGTAACTGATGATGGACAGGCCAAGTCACATGTTTATCATTATCATGATTGTGTGAACAGGTTGTACAAAATTCTACATCTGCTGGAAACTGGACCAGTTTGAAGCTGATCTGGAAGGCACCGGATACTTATTATGCTGGAACATTACATTCAGGTGAATATTGTATATACTGTCTTGTAATGAAAAAAACAAACAATAATGAAACCTTTTTTTATTGTTGTTAAAAAGTTTTTAAAAGTTTTTTGGGCTCTACTCTATAAATCTGAAAGGTGGTATTTGCGGGATAATTATTATTCCGCAAATTTATAGAGTGGAGCCCCAGTATAACGAAGTGCCAAATGAATGGACCGGGAAAACGGGGGCTCATTATATCCGGATTCTGTATGTTCCGTATATTTTACTGTAACCGGCCGAGCGGGCTGAAGAATATTGTTCGCTATGGCAGGGACTTCATTATAAAGGGGTTCGTTATATTGGGGTTCCACTGTATTTTATATTCTATGTCTAGACGTGTGTTGACTTGTCTTTATATTTAATATATTGGAAAAAGGATACCCTGATCCAGAGGTTTTCTGTGTTAATTTTTTCTAAAAAGCGCCAGTTTCACATTAGTCAGCTCAAGAGAACAAGTAAACGTCGTAAGCTCACCCTTCCCTCAATATCTACCAATTTGAGCCTGTCGAGGGTCAGATCTTGTTCCTAAATTCCAGCATGGAACGTGAGAATTTTTCATTGCCACCAGTCAAGGTTTACTCTCTTGCGCGTGCTGCTCCATGGCTTGAGAAAGACAAGAAATAATATATCTTGGACCAGGGTAGAGAAAAGATAAATGAACATCACAGTAGATGTTTACAGTTTTGGAAAACAACTTGAAGAAAGTTGATCTTTGTACATCTTACTACTATGGCCTGAATATAATTAATTTATGAATTTAAATTAAATATATTTATTTAGTGATACATGTACATCAACTTTGTACTGTAAAAATCTGTTTCAGAGCAAGTGTTGTGGTTACAAACAAATCCTGGACTTGTATATTATGAAGGATTCACAGCTCAGCTTAGATGTAAGTTATTTACATGTGTAATCCCATTTTGGTGTTTATAAATTGAAACAATGTTCCAGATTTCTCGTTTAAGCTTGCAGCTACATGTAACATGCAATACACATACTTTTAGGGGTGGCTAATGGTCTTTAAAAAAATATGGATCTCGCAAAATTTTAGTCAAATTTCACGGGTCTCGCAGTCTCTGTACGTCTCGCAGTCTCAAATTTTCTGCTAAGCCGTTTTCGAGTCTCGATCTTGGTCTTGCAATCTAAAACCTCAAAAAGTCTCGGTCTTGCAGAGAAAAACGCTAGTCTCGCCGTCTTGCAAAGTCTCGAATCTACCATTCGGCACCCCTACATTTATAGTTATGTGAAACGTTTCTTTCATGAGCATATTATTCTTTGTTCTAAATTCATATTATAAATTCAATATTTGCAGATGATTGCCCATTGCGAAAGTGTGTTGCATGCCCTGGAAGCCGCTATAAATATGATAATTATGGATGCAGGACTTGTCAGTGCGGTACTGTGTTTTATTCATAAGTTATCGACAGACAAACATTTTAGTAAAAGTGAATAAAAGCTTGGACCAAACTGTTGGCCGACTGTTCACTAACCGTGGGCTGACAGTGAAGCCATTACATTATATGCAGCATAAATATCAAACTGCCCTATTGCAGTGTTTCAGATAAGAGAGGGGTCAGGTCTCTGGGCAAAAACCCGACAAGGAAAAGTTCTGACGATTTGTTGAGGCCTATTGACCCATTGCAATTCCTCATTGACACTTTGCCTTCGAAACTTATCTGAAACCCTGCCTGAATACCCCATACTTACAAACATGTATTACAATATTTAAATATAATTTCATTTAGTTAAACGTACTATGTAGAGATTCCAGCATTTTGATTGGCTATTAAAGAGGCTGACTGACTGACTGAAATATTCACCAACTGAACTGCATGGCAGAGAGTTTTGGAATAAATTAATCACATCTTGCGATGAAGTGAGTTCATCTTCACCGTGTTTTCAAATACTGGAAATCCAGAGAAATCAGACTAACATTGTGCACGCGTTGCGTGCCTATTTTCTTTTGCACGTGCAGTCTATGCTGTAAAATGTATAAAATGATGGCACTCAGGGTGGATGAGTGGAGTTTGGGTCTTACAGGGGGGTGGGGTGGAGGAAGGGTGTGTCAGGTCTGGAAACTGTTGCGGCATGTCATTAAAAAGCTTGCCCTTCGGTGTTTGCAGGTTCATGTGACTTCGCCTGCGCGGAGATCTATGCTCCGGTGTGTGGAACCGACGGTAAAACCTACAGCAATAAGTGTTCGATGCAACGTAAAGCTTGCATGGAAAAGAAGATCATGTCGGTAGCTTCCAATGGCGAATGCAGTGAGTAAAATTGAATCTCTATGTGATTTTAGAAGAAAAAAAGATTATGATAGTGTTAATTACAGCTTCTGCAACAAAAACATTGAGTTACAGCATGAGCATCTTGCAGACATTACTTATCGGATCCTGACTACATCAACTGAAATTGAATGAAGCAAATTGGGTGAAACTCTCATAGGAGGCATTACTATAATGTTTTTAAAATTTGTATCGAAGATCTGTACAGAAACATTAGGTTGTTTCAAAAGTTTAGGTCTAGATGTTGAGAAAATTGGTGATCATTTTGTAAAATAAATGACGTCATATTTGTGTTACTATGGTAACGCCGATGCCAATCAAACTTGGCCAATCAATGAAACGTTTTTGGAAAGTTTATTCAATCGTTAGTAAATGGGTGAAGTATAGCCCTGAGCTCTGACATTAGGAAGTATCGACCGTTCAAATTCGGGATGGTGTGTCCTTGAAAAATCCGGGCGAGCCACCTTAAAAGGTTTTTTGATGTTGATCCCTATCCAGTGTTGAGAGGTAGAGAAGGTTGTGTAGCAGTAACATAAAACCTTCGGTGTTTGCAGATGCAAGGTGCGACTTCGTCTGTGCCACTGTGTATGATCCGGTGTGTGGATCAGACGGTAAAACGTACAGCAGTGAATGCTCAATGAAATCTAAAGCTTGTGTGGAAAAGAACGATGTTTCAGTAGATAGCAAGGGCGAATGCAGTGAGTAAAATTCAAACAGTACATTAAATGTAACCGGCATTCAACTTTAGTTAACATAATTAACATTTTAACATGGATCCAGCAGTCAATTCTCCTTACTTATTAGCATACCTTCTTCTAATTATAGTTCTAAGAATTTGATGGTTCATCAAGATAATACATGTACATTGGAATCCTGGTTTCTTGAGCCTCCATGGGAAACGCAAATTGGTTCGAGAAATCGGGACTTCGAAATATCGGTGGTTATCGGTGTTTTTGAGAAATCGAGGGTTCGAGGTCTTCGAGAAATCGGGATTCCACTGTATTTCTCAAACTCATTAATAATTAATCAAGTTAAAACAAAGGAAATCATACGGTGTTTGGATATCTCGATGAAACACTGTCTCGTGTTTGATATATTACTACCTCTTGTAAGTAGACATGTTGCACCCTCCCCCATTTATGGTGATTCAAACTCTGGTTGTTTTGATGGTGATCCCATTCTCGTTCCCAGATCCTCTGTTTCATTTGGTCACATGGTTGGCGAAACGGAGGCTCTGGTCTCAGCCGTTACCCGATGTCCGAAAATTCCGGACATCCATTCATTAATTCGTGTCGCGCATTCATTTTTTATCAGCCATGAAAAATTCGATTTTTTACTTGCGACCAGGGCTACTCGTTTCCGGCGCAAAGAAAAAAAAACGAGGAGCTCTGGAACGAGGATGATGGTGATGCAGCTCAGTGGTGAAGTGTAGATTGTACAGAGGTTGTGATGTCAGAACTTAAACTGTATTTGGTTTGGTTTGGTTTAGAAAACTATCCAAACATTGTCTCGAGGGGATATAAACAGCCAAAGAAGATAAACCAAGAGGAGGCGAGCTTGTAGTGTAAGTGTCCCCAAAAAACTATTTAACGACTTTGAGCCTCGGTGAAAGGCGAGCAAAAAGTTGGCGAAGAACAAATTGTGTTCCCGACCTACCACAACCCTCACCACAACCTCGTCCCCAGGGCCATCTCCGCTTTCAAGATGGCGGGCGCGAAGAAGACCCTGGCGAAGAGCAGGTCACGTGTCTCCAAAAATTTTGGAGATTTTGATCCTTTTTTAACCCAGACTCTTCTCATTGACCCAGCGTTTCATCTTATCCTCCCTCTTTCACATTGTAAACCACAAAGTGTTGACTTTTAGTGAAAAATGTGTTTGTTTTATTTTTTGTTTAGGTGGAGCCGCGAGACTGGGATTCCCATCTCTTTCTCTGATGTTCGCTTTCCTGGCGTTTTTGTGGTATTCAGTTTAAGAGAAGAAAGAAAAGGCAGAACTGTGACACAGTGCAGAACCGAAAAAGTGGCAACAAGAAAAAAGAAAAACTGTTTAATTCTAGCTGCGTACTTGTAACCAATGTATTTAATCATCACATGCCACGAGCCTAGTGGCTCACAACAACTGCCGGAGTTTATATCCGGTTTCCATGGCATAAAGCCGACCTGGAGTATTGCTACTCAACCAGGATGGCCGCCATGGGATGCTTGTCCGATGCAGGTACTCCCCCCCCCCCCCCCCCCCCCCCCAGCATTTTGTCAGGTTACCCTGACAATTCGCCGGTGCCCACTAATGGGTGGAGAGAGGCATTGTGAGAGTAAAGTGTCTTGGGCTTCAACATAGCGCGCTGACCGGTATTAGACCACCCCACCCTCCAACAATCAATTTATAGCTTATTATAATATTAATGTTTGATGGATGCAAATGAATCTGCGCCGATCCAGCTTCAACGGGATTTGAAACAGGATCCTTACGACTGACCGGTGCAAAATGAGGGCTGTATCATGTATAAACCCATATATAAACTGTATATTATGCTACTGTCTACTGTATTTTTACAACTTAGCAGTAAAACTGTATTTATATACTTCAGTGTTGTAGCGCAATTTAACCTACATGTACTGTTTGTAAGGTATGAATTGTTAAGTAATAAACTATAATAATCACTTGTGTAACTTTCGTTAATTATAAACAGCGGAACATCGTCTGTTATTTATGCGAACATTGTGCTATAACCAAGAAATTGCCCGGCGGGTTACAGTCAAGTAATAGTTACCAATCCAGACGGAGCAAAAAAAAAAAAATGGAGGGGAGGAGGGGAGGGGAGGAGCACTCCCAAGTTTTTGCATTGCTTCATCTCGCGCCCACGCGCCTCTCGCGCTCTCGAAAGGAAACGACTCCTATACGCTGGTTAGACGAGGGCTGAGGCAAATTCCGACCGAAAAATCACTTGTTCACGAAGACTGAGCCCGGTCGATTATATTAGCCCCAACCTGAAGTCGTTATATAAGAAAACCAAAGTCAAATCCTGAAACTACAGGGAGCAAACAATAGTTAAGTTGAGGAGTATGGAAAAACAATTAATCGTTCACCTGTAGTTTTCCTTAGTGTTCTCTTACGCGAACTTACAGGACGTTTAAGACAACTTTAAGTTTATTTTGTGGCTTAAGGGGGGATTCTACCTGAATTTCAATGAAATTTTAAGAGGTTTAAAGAAGGGATAGAAGGAAAAAAAACAATTTTTGGAACACCAACAGACAGTTGATACCCACGCGGGTGCTCTTGCGTAGTTATCAACTGTCGTCGATGTCAATCTACTAATTTTTAACTTCAAATTCTAATTTTAAAACTACATTAAATCTTCAATATTTCTTATTTCCCTAAATTTTACAACTCCTTTGAGAAAAACTATTTCCTCCCCAAAATACCCAAAAATCACCCAAAAATTTACAAAACACCCCATAACATAGATTCATGGGATGAGCATAGAGTTTTTGGATTGCTAGAAACGTGAACGAGATATTTCCATTTAAGGCGGGGTACACGTGAATTTCAATGAAATTTTAAGAGGTTTAAAGAAGGGATAGAAGGAAAAAAAAAAAAATTTAGAACACCAACAGACAGTTGATACCCACGCGGGTGCTCTCGCGTGGGTATCAACTGTCTGTCAATTGTCAATCTACTAATTTTTAACTTCAAATTCTAATTTTAAAACTACATCAAATCTCAATATTTCTTATTTCCCTAAATTTTACAACTCCTTTGAGAAAAACTCTTTCCTCCCAAATATACCCAAAAATCACCCAAAATTTTACAAAACACCCCATAACATAGATTAATGAGATGAGCAGAGGGTTTTTGGATTGCTTGAAACGCGAACGAGATATTTCCATTAAACCCATGTTAAGTGGCGGAAAAATGGCATTCATGTGTACCCCGCCTTAACCCATGTTAAGTCGCGGAAAAATGGCATTCAGGTAGAATCCCGCCTTAAGACTAATCAACTGAGGGGCAATCGACTTTGGGGCCAAATGACCGAAGCAACTGCGGCTCTCTAGCTATGTAACATAACGAACAATCAAATTTGAAATTTACTATGAAACTCTTCATCCGAAGGGTTCAGTCTTATGATGAAAAAGGAAAAACGTCAGAAGGTTTATATCAAATTGCAGAACAAGGTGAAGGCAATAAGCAGAAGACTGGTGAATCGAACAGTGAGGCTGGCAGCACCTGTGAATAAAAGAAAATAAAAAATCCGTAAGACAATCATTCATCGTTTCGTCGGCGAAATTGGTGTGTATGTACAACGGGGTGGCAGACATTTTCCTCACTAACCCCACCCCTGTAAAACACACGATGTGCTAATGCGCGATGCCCTGGAGCACTACACTAATTAATGTTCGGTCAGCTCGGAGCAAAAGATGTTTCCCGCTTAGAACCGGAAATAAATATCGATCGACGAATCTTGGCGTCATAGCCCTGTAGTCCTAAAAACCCCGCTATATTTATGCCCTTGAGCCCTGGAGCCCTAAACCTCTCTGGGACCAGCTGTACACTGACCTGCGCATTCACATGTTTCACACCCAAACTTGGTCTTGGCAAGACCATGATCACAGCCACCAGGAATATTACAGCCTGGTACGGCACACACATCTGCAAAACACACAAATCAAGTTATATGAGCCCGCGGACAGCTTCCTGATCAGTCGTAACAGTGATGAGAAATGAGACGCGAAATGCACTGAAGCCTACTGAACACAGGAACCCAATCTCGTACCCAATTCAACGTTCTCCTCGGTCAGCAGTGGTCGTCGCCAGGTTAGACTTAATTTTGTTCAATGCTAGGGCATGTTTGGTAGGGGCGAGTTATCGGAAGGAATTTTACGTGTCAATTTAAATGGAAGGAATTTTGCGTCTGAGAAATCAGGAATACTGCATGGTAAAATGTGACAATATAAAAGCAAAGAAAAGGTCTTCATTAAGGAGCTAATAATCAGAATAATTTTTATCTTCCGGCCTTTAATTAGAGCTAAACCTATGCCGACTTATATTCGGGGGCGACCGGGGGAGCATATTATCGGACGACGTTTTGAGATTTGGGGAAAGACTCGTACCCAGTCTCTATTTACGTGTTTTTGGGATGAGAGAAGATTGGATACGAGAGTGGTTGAGGCGCGCGGGGAATCATGCGAAGGGACGAAGGAAAAATATCCCTTCCCGCCTTCTCTCATCCCAAAAACACGTAAATAGCGACTGGGTACGAGTCTGGATTTGGGGGGCTTATCATTCAGGCAGAGCTTATTTTCGGGGTCCGTTTTATCGGAACTGTGGTAGTTGACAAAGCTGCCACTGCAACACTGCAATCAATTGTTATATAGTTAAGGAAACCTCTACTGTTGGAACAAATTGCTGTTAAATTGTTGGAAATATTGTCTAAACTGAAATTTGTTGAAATAAATTGGAAAAACGTTCAATTGTACGGGATAATTGGATACACATATCAGCCATTTTGGGGGTTGAATTTCCCGCGCGCCGCCATTTTGTATTATATGACGTATTATGGTTGCCGCTATTGTCAGTAAACAATAGCTCTTTTGTTGTTTAACAAAAGGGGCAACCATGAAACGTCATAAAATCCAAGATGGTGGTGCGCGGGTAATTTGAAACCTAAAATGGCAGAGATTTGTAGCCAGTTTTTTCGTTAACACTGAAATAATATTGCGCGGTTTTCAACAAATTTTAGGTTCAGATTATTTTTCTATCACTTTAACGGCAACTTGTTCCAACAGTCGGGGATTCCTTTAAAGCCGTAAAACTTACAATTAAGACTCAAAGTGATTCCATCCCAGTACACTCCATCCTCCTTCACAACACTGGCACTGATTAAAGGGAAAAAAAATAGAAACATGTATGGTCCGGCTTACATTGAACTGGTGGAGAATGGGCCTTTATTACAGGCAGCCATGTTGGTAAAAACAATAGCTTTTTATTCCCCAAGGTCCCCCAAGCCTCGCATTCAGACGTTTCACAACGAGTTTACGCGGGGTTTCAGGCAGATGCGGAAACAAAGGTTTTAAATCCTCTGGGATTTAAGATGGCCGCCACGTGATAAAGGTCCACAGAGCCTTTCACAGAATGCAGATTATGTACCTTATGGTAATTTTTCCAGCTGGGTACTTCTTGGGCGACTTCCATTTGATTTGGAGACTGTTCCACTGGTTGCTGTTAGTTGAATTCTCCACAAATTCAATCTGAAAAACAAAGAAAGCCGTTGGATAACTCCTGGACTTCCGTATTCGAACATTTTCGAAAGTTATCGCAAATTAAATTAAAGTTTACGATGGAGAATTCTGAATATTGTGCTGTACACAGTTTGCTTCCTTCTCAGCAAGCTTCGCAACTCAGGTTAATAAAATTTAGCTTAGAGCGGTTGAGTGTCGTAAAACCAAAAACCAAAACCAAAGCAATTACAATGACCAATCATAACAAACGTAAACAACAGAATAAACCAATGAAAACTCGAAGCAAAAACGTAACGCGTGCGACCAAGTCGCGATTGGTTTTGGTTTTGCATCTGATTGGTTGAGTAGGGACGCGAATTTTTTGAGCCAATCACAGAACGTAGTAAAACAAAACCAAAGCAATTCCGAATTACTTTCGACTCTCAATTGAAAACTGCTCTAAGTGGGTAAAGTGATAATAACGGACGAAAGATCAAAAGGAGGCAAAAATTAATCAAGTACATAGACAGACTGTAAATGTAATAAGTAAGCATGCAAACAATATAAGCAGTATTTACCATTTGTGACGTCGAATTGAAGTGACACTCCTTCATGGACACTCCAGCCGGTAATGGCTTCACAAATTCTCCACTTTCTTCATCGTGAAACTCGTTGTACACGGAAATCATAAAACCGATAAACTTCTCTGTTGCATTACCGGACCGAGTGCCATTCAACGAGACTAAATTGGAACAAAAACGCAAATCAATAAATCACAAACCTTGAGCTTGTGTAATAAATCTCTTATTAACCAAGCTTACTCGGGACCGTACTGGGAGAATATTGGTCGACCTCGGTCTTTAATTTCTATACGGACCTCGCAGCGCTTGATCCGTACTGTCAAGACCTTGAGCCGATATTCTCCAGTACGGCCCTCACGCTTGGTTAATAAGATGTATATCTCTATCGAGCGAGAAACCGCGTGAAGTCTGGAGACGAGGCGCGCTGGGATCTTTTCCCCGCGTCTCACCCTACAGACTATATGCGCGGCCATTTTTTTCCTCTCAATTACTTCGCTGTACGCTAGACGAACTAACGGAAAGAGGGACTTCTCGTAGTCTAGTATACTTGTATCTGACATTTGAGCCCAGGGAGGGGAGGGGTGGGTGGGCTACCATATAAACATGACGGTGTTGATCGTAGTGCCTTTAGGGGTTAAAATGCGTGGTTTGGTATACGTATACCACTTAAGGTCATTCCATCGAAATAGAACTTACAATAGATTTTCATTCAAATTTTGCCTATTGGTTGTTTATCTTATGGGAACTTAAATTGTGAAATAAAAAGGGGGTCCCGGTATTCGTTTAGGAGCAGGCGGACCTTGTATATACCCATAATTCCTTATAATATCAGCTTCCAGAAACGTTTTTATTAGCTAAGTTCACGTTTCCGGTGATTATTTATTATTCTGCAATAGAAATTAGTCTATATTTATTTTATAGAAAGAAGGTGATTACTAGACTCACAATAAGAGAAAAAATCACCATACTCGTTTACGAGAAAATGACGATTTATCTCTCTGGCGAGCTTAGCCGTAAAGGAAAAGCCGCCATTTTCTTTATGCGCGCGCGCTAATTACGTGTGAAATCATGCGCAGTAAGGATGCGCAATGCAATACTATCGTTTTGTGTTAGGATTGGTGATCAGGGCTTCTGAATTGGTACCTTTTGGGGATAAAAATAAATTCGAGCCACACCCACAAAACGAGATTCTGGTACCTTTTAGGAGTTCCTTTCAAAACTTCCGACGATCCGCACCCCCGTCACTTTTGTATGGGAGTCCCCCCGGGAATTTTAAGGAGAAATTAGATGCACATCATTCAAAGACTGATTCAGAGGTCTATAACTAGTTATAGACCTCTGACTGAATACAATAACTCACTTGTGTAGGTTTCCTGTCCGGGACCGTAAAACGGCTCATTCCTGGGCAACTCGTTTTAACGGACTTTCCATCTGGACGGAATACATCGAGTACATATGGAGCATTTGTATTCTGAGGTTGGACACCGCTAGGAAACCAGTCCTTTACCTTATCGCAGGGAATACGAACTTCTGTTTTCACCTCCTGGCTGTGAAGGATAAACATAGTCCATATCGAAAGCAGTAGAAGTTTGGATGTTCCTAACACACGCGTCATTCTGGTTTCCAGTTGATCCTGTTTGAAATATCAACACATACTTTGTCTATTTGGAAAGTCTTTGTACAGCGCAAGCACTGTAAATGTATTATTTTTTGCAATTTCCTTGCAATTTTTTGCATTGCATAAATTTAATGGAAACGCACTTCCCAACCTGTAGTTCTCACGAATGAGTAAAACTATTTCGTTAAACATAATGAATTTAGTCTGAATGCGTATAAGAATCAGCATAGAATGATGATGCACTTAAAATGAGTGACTGTTCAGAAGGTCTGACATTTTCATCAGGGGCACAGTGGCAGACCTTGGTAGAGAGTTCATTTTGATCAGAATCAAACTCGAGAACTGACGCGAAAACGTGAAATGAATGGTAATTTTACTCGGGGTAAACTCTCTATCAACACGTTTCTGACTGTGGTACCACAGCTGGCCCTACGTGCCTGAACAGTAAAAACATCAAACTATGTAGATTGTAACCGTAAATTAGAGAACAACAACCGTCGACTTAAGCTTACATTGTTTTTCTTTAGCTCGAATCCGTGCAATTTTGATCACAATGTTGAGGACAAAACCAGCTTCCGATAACAAGTCTTTTCTTGTCAGAAATTCAGTTTCTCATACTTGAAGGAGAACATAACTAAACAACGATGACATTTCTTGAATTTGGTCTGCACGCACACGACAGAGTGCAACCGCGCACGAATGATTTTAAATTTAACGGACGAGTCACGCGCACGAGGAAATCCTCAGCGCGAGCTATTACAGTTAATCCCGATAACGGCACGAGCAAACCAAAACGAACGAGTCCATCCCGAGAAGACTACGACAACGGTGCGAGAACCCGAGATACAGCCGAACCACAAAGGTCACTACGAGCATAACCAACCGTAACACGCCAAAAACTGATTCGTTAAAATATATTTCCGCAATGCAAAAATTAACAAAAATTAAAGCAAAAAATATATACAAAAAGTTCTCGGGTCATGAGGTACCTTCCCAGATATATCCTCACAGCTTTCAGGTCAATTTATCCCCCACAAGGGCAATAAAAGACTCAGGGGATATGTGCAATGTCTTTCTACGGACGCATGGTCCGACAAAACGGGTCCCTCAGTTTGGCAACATCTCGGGTTAGGTCATGAACCGCCATATGGTGAAGCAAAGCCTGAGCATATGGATAACATTCCGTCATCTCCCCCCTCCAGGAAAAATCGGCGAGAGAGGACTCTCTTCCCGATTTGTTTGAGGGGAGGAGGCGGAGGTACACAGGCTAGTTAAAAGCCACTAAAAGCCCGGGGGGGGGGGGGGTGACTCCCATATAAAAGTGACGGGGGTGATCGTCGGAAATGTTGAAAAGAACCCCTAACAGGTACCAAAATTTCGTCTGGCGGGTGTGGCTCACCTCCAAGAGGTACAAATTTAAAAACAACATTACAGTTGAACTTCTTTACAACGCGGGCCACCTTGGTGGCCGAAATAACTGGCCGTTGTAGAGAGGTGACCGTTGTAGGGAGTTTTCAATTAGAGTAAAGTGTATGTATCGGTTTACGGTTGGGACGAAAAATCCTGGCCGTCGTAGAGAGGTGGTCGTTATAGAGAGGTGGCCGTCAGTGGAGGTTCGACTGTAGTTCAAAAGGGAGATACCAGGATAAATCTAACTGCGTTAATTTTAGATTTTAACACCCTTAGCGGCACCAAACCACAAAATTTCACCACTAAACTGGGTACGACGATCACTCCCTGTCACTTTTATATCGGAGACCCCCCGGGACTAAAAGCTGACATTGGATCTGTTTCGCGACACAAGTGATATGCTTCTGGCTGACAACATTGATTCCTTCAACGAGATTGATAGGATGTAGGGTGGATAAGCACAATAACAACAACAACGCTTAACAACCAGTTAGCATATAGCTGAATCTGTGAGAACGACGTAGAAGCAATAACCGCTGCGTGCGTGCGTGGGTCACGGTGCGTGGGTGGATCGCGTGCGTGGGTGCGTGCGTGCGTGCGTTGAAAGGCCGAATAAACATAGAGTTCACAATAGGGTTAGCCGGATTATGCTGGCATAATTTCGGGCATAATGCTATATCTAGAGCATCGGTCATAATGCCGGCATAATGATGATATTTTGCAGCATAATAGTGTTATATATAACAAATAAAGAAGCCAAAGCCATGTATTATACTGTCATAAAACACATCCAGTTTAGAAAGTCTTTGGATTAAAAAAGAAACTCTATCTAGAGTCTAGACTCGTTTCCAATACGTCTTTACATAGTTGGAAGCCTGGCCTGATCAATACTTTGTGTGCTACCGCATTTTGACCAGTTTGGTTTATTAAATGTTTGACTGATAATTATAAGTTGTATCTTTTAGCGATAGGGTGGTTTATATTATAGGGGTGCGGGAGGTGGGGAACTGAAGGAAAGGGAAAAATTGTGAAATCTAACCGGCATAATTTTGAGCATAATACAACCATCCGAGCATAATTTTGAGCATAATGCTCTGTTTTCAAGGGTGACGCCCAAAAGCATAATGATCGATTTTACGAGCATAATCCGGCTAACCCTAGTACCGTAGAGATTTGTTTGAATTTTTCATGCAGAGCCTGTATAATAGGATATGACATCATGAGTGAAAATGGACCGGTTAGAGTAACATTTATAACGAAAAGGACATATTTTACGACCGAACCGACCATTCCCCAAGTAAACCGCTTCTTGCAGCTCTGACGGCTGTATAAATCTACGAATAGAGGTATTTATACAAACCAACTGGTTTGTCAACATGGAATTTTAAATATTTATTTCTGGATTCTGGGAATAAACATGACATGAATTGAATCGACTAAAACCGCCGGTCCGTCACTGTTCAGAGCAAAGAGGTTTACCTTAAACTCCATGGACCTATTTTCTGACGGGAATTTCTCGATCCGACCGGACTTTCCTTTGATTTCAGGGATTGCCTAAATTTATTTTCTGAGTGCATAAATAACATCTAGTGGATTTCACGCATAATTAAGTAGCTTTATACATGTAGCTCGGTCGCGACCTGAAACTTGAAGAGTACTAGCTAGTACAATGTAATAGCGCAATCCTTGAACCCGTGCGAACTGAAATCGTGCATGCGCAAGAACTACTCATCTTCCATCAAGGTCAGTTTTCCCGAAGTCGCGGCCGCTGAAGATGCATGCATTTGCTCAGTGCATGAAGCTCACTACAAACGTCTTCAACGGGTCGCAAGGAAGGCTCAGTATTAATCATACACGAATATTTGCTTGTAATGTATCTGCCAAGAATTACAAATCTGAAATGCGACGTCAATTGACAGAATTGAGTTACATCGGCTCAGTCTATGGATGTTGAACCTCCCTCATCACAGTGTTTTTGTCATGAGTTAAAATAAGTGCGATATTCTACCCTGTTTTTTCAGTTCTCTGCGACCCAAAAAGTAGGACATTAATTTTCGTTCGCAACATTTAAAATACGTTCAAGTTTACCTGCAGTTATCCCAGTTACTGGTATGATTTTAACAGGACGCCAATAATCTGTCGGACGGTGCAATGAAGTGTACGAACCGCGAGGCGAGTACTGAAGCAGCTGAAGACTCTACGTTGCGTGACTTCGTACGTACAGGGCTGGTTGAACTTTTAATATGCAAATCAATGTTCCTGCATTGTTGTTGAAAAGCTGACAGCATAATATTGCCCGGCGGCTTGTTATTTTTTCGCCGTAAGGTGCAAGACTTTAATTGACACTACCTGAGCTTTGATAACAACTTTAGAACAAGTTGTCAGTAGATAAAAATAGATAAAACAAACGTAGAAAAAGTGAAAATAAATAAATAATAACATTAACAATGATTTTTTTCTAAAGATTACGTTATTCTTAGAAAAAACTTTCATTGTTGTCATGTATATTTTTTATTGGACGACGCGATTTCATTTTAGCTGACGAAGACGACGAAGACCAAAACGTCCGCCTAGTACCCAGGCGTCCCCTTCCCGCTTACTCGCCCGAAATTTCATGACGTCACCGAATGACACAGAGCGGCACGCAAATCCGTTCCCAGGTCCTTACATGTACTTCGCGCTCGCTCGAGAGAGGAAGAGAACGCCTGGGGACTAGGCTGCAAAGTTTCATCTATCTACAGCTAGTGCGCAAGACTTATTTGGGCGCGAAATGCAGTGTTTGTTTAATCTCGTACCCAGATCCCACTCTGTCTGACACTGAAAGTTGTGGCAGAGGGTGATCTGGATACGAGATTAGTGTTTGGGAGTATCGGGATCCGATGTAAAATACAATGTATAATTTCTGAAAGATTAAAAAAACCCTTAGACTGATTTGTTTTCGAATTTGAAATTCGAGGGATGTAAATTTGCTGGAAAGGGTTCATATGTGGTGCGCGGGTAGTCAGCGGGTGCCATAGAGATCCAGGGCTGCCGTCCAGAACTGCATAATATAGCAAGGGATTCAGGGCTAAAGGGCTCCAATTAAAATTATCTCTAAGAGTGGGCTTATAGAGAGTTTAGATACAGTAACATGCCTGAAAAACTGAACGCAACACCAACACCAGGTGTCCGTCAGGAGAGAGCTGACTGTATGTAAATATTGCCGGTTGTTCCAGTGCTAAAATAAAAGGCAGGGGGACCAGATTCAGGGATCGATACTTATTTCCAGGTTCTAAGCAGGAAACTAGTTTTGCTCCGAGCAAACTCCGACTGGTTCCGTAAGATCTTCACCTGGGTTTACATAAATTTTCGAATTCTTCCAACTTTCTCTTGGCGTGTTTGCATCAGGTTATGTTATACAGTCAACTCTCTCTAAAGCGGACACCCTCGGGACCAGCTCTAGCTGTCCGCCTTAGAGAGGTGTCCGCCTTGTAAAGAGTTCATGATAGAAACGCGTGACGTCAAAATTGGAACGAGATATTTATTAAGGCAAGTTACAATTGCATATTTGTAGTCTGGCTTTCAAAGCTGACAGTAAAACTATTCAGTTTACAGTTTGATTCATGCAAAGTGAGCGGTAAGCCCACCAGTAAGTCAATTTGAAATAATATCCGGCCTATAATCTATTGATTTTGCAAAAAAATGCACTTCTAGTGTCCGCCTTGAGAAGAATGTTGACCAGACAGCCAACCATGCATGTCCACCTTAGGGAGGTGTCCGCCTTACAGTGGTGTCCGCTTAGAGAGAGTTGACTGTAATAACACTCGCGCCATGTTATTCGAGTAGTTTGCGTCACTGACTGTTTAACATCTTTCTCTTGAATGCTATTGTTACACGAGGAAATTTTACACAAGAATAATGATTACACGGCGGCATTTTTTCCCGATTGCAGTATACAAACTGTGCAGTGCTATTTATGATAAACTTTAGCTAGTGCATAGACAAGTTGTTTGAAGGCAACCGCTCATCTTTACATCATGAAATAGAAAACAAGAGACAGCGCAGCAAAGAGGAGGACCAACAAGTTTCCACTGATTGCCGCTCCTGCGAAAAAATAAGAAACGTTTATATATCTTTAAATGCTATTTTACAGTTTTAAAATTAAACGATGTTACTTAACATATTAAACACAAGAGACAGTCAGTTTCATCCGATTTCCAAACACCGAGAAGAGAGATGAAAATACAACGCGTATATCGGAGTATTTTTAACCGGAAATTCGAGGTGTTTGGAAATGTGATGAAACACTGTCTCGAGTGTTTGGTATGTCTTCTCAATCGAAACAAAAACTAAGGAGTAGAAAATAAAATAGTGAACATCCAATTTTCTCTCTTGTCATTGTCTGAATGTACAGATCAGTGCCGCATACACGAAGCTATTCTTACCTGCACACTTGCATGTTGTACAGCCAAACTTGGTCTTTGCATAGACATCGTTTGGGCAGCTATTTGCACACCGTGGACCAGAGCAATGATCTGCAGCATAAATTATAAACTTCAGTGGTTTTTCATTCGAGTATATCCGTACATTGCATACGGAGTATTGACTGAAAATGGTGGCAAGAAGGAAAGCGTGCATCCTTTTCGGCGGCTACGGCCGTTGGAGACTCCATGAGATCATATTACATCCTGCACTCTCATTGGTCAATCCAAATCACCAGCCACCCGCTTGACCAATGAGAGTGAAGAATGTAATCTGATGTCTTGAATAGAGTGAGAAATCTACTCCGGGTACGGGGGACGCGATGTCTATTTTTGCTGCCTTCACCACCCCATCCCCCATTCTCTGAGTTACGGTTTTGTCACAAAAAGCCGCCGAAAAAGACGCACTCATGGGAAGATCGCCGAACAGCTGAATATTATTCGAATCTTCTCAGACTAAAATTGCAGTGCGATCACCGTGAGGAGTGAATATGATGGGAAATGTATCGCGCGTTATGGATATTGTGTTTTAATGGCGATTCTCTGCGTTGCTCTGTGATGCGAGAGCGATTTGTGGGGTCGCCTCTGGACGAGCGGCGAGCTTGTCTCTTGCCTTTGACCTTCGTTCTTAAAGGAAATGACATCGAACCAAAAGCTCGCTTCAAATGAATGAATGAATGAATGAATGAATGAATGAATGAATGAATGAATGAATGAATGAATGAATGAATGAATGATGAAATGAATGAATGAGAACTTTATTAACGTGTCAATGTTATGTAGCTGAGGTAGCTGAGGGGAAAATCCCCTCTACTAATTGTGGACACCTAATTTATACAAATAACAAAATTGACCCCAAATTACACAGAAGACAAGACAACACCACGTTGAGGTAAGTGAAGTTTATTTCTAATTTATGGTTATACATTTTAACATTGAGAACTGAAGTGAATTTCCCATACAAAGTTTATAAATTGAATCGCCATGAGCTAACATGCTGCTTGCCCAAAGTTCAAATTGTAAGAGTGGGCCGCCTGTGTTTGACCGAGATTGGGCCGCCTGTGTTTGAGCGAGCAGCCGCCATCTTGAATAGCGTGACAAATCTACTCGGAGTACGGGGGACGCGATATCTATTTTTGCCGCCTTCACCACACCACCCCGTACCCCATTCTCTGAGTCAATGTTTTGTCACCTTATCTGTTTGACAATCTACAGGGGCATCAGAGGGACAGGGAATCTGTTCCTCACTTTATCTGTTCCCAGCCGAATTCTTGCTGGCTGGCAAATATTTCGGTCTATTTTTTAGGCTGGAAATAGTAATGATTACACGGTCATTATTTCCTGAGAAAAGGGAATATAAAATTTCCCGAATATTCAAACTGTTTGAGACGGCAGTACATTATACAAAACAATATTCGAAAGGTTTTCCATCGATGTTTAATTAGTTCCCATGCCCCTTTTGGGTTACTTATTATTTTTTTAATATTATTATTATTGTTGGCTGGGAAACAGACAATTTTTGTCCAGCTGGCTGGGAATTTCCCCGTGTGTCATGCTGGCAAAGAGGAACAGATATATTTTCCCCAGCAACGCAGAAGAACACCTAGAAATGCTTTTATATCATTTATTTTCATTTATCTGGGTAAAATAATGAATTTACAAAAAATGTTCGTTGGGTGCCCTGTGCATACGGAGTATTGAGTACAAAGGCGACAAGAGCAAAATTCTCGAATCTGTTTGGTTATCAGCAGGCCCGATTTTGGAACTAATAGGATACTACGCGTCATGCCTGTGTATTTTAGTCTCCTTCAAGGAGCTGCGTCACGGATGGCGCATCTTGAAATAATTGGCCATTTTTTTCAAGTTTACCGTTCCAATCCGTCTTATCTTCTTCATCCTCAACCATCCTTGCGGTTCCGGTTTGGTTTTATACCTCTTTGGTGTTTTTCTACCTTTGTAAACCAATATAATTATAAATAATCTGTGACAAGACTTCGTGTCGTCCAATTCTGTCTGTAACCTGGTTGGCTGATTTTCGCCCAAGTTTGATATTTAACCCTCGAACGTTCGCCCCCCCCCCCCCCCCCCCCCCCCCAAGGATTTATTCCGGGAGGTTAAAACTTTCAGCAGCTGGTCATTCATCCCTCCAAAACATTTTTTCGCAGTTTTTTATGTTGCTATGGCAACCGCGTAATGACACGCAGAGTTACCCAATTTTAGAATTTTCAGATATAATTCTTCGTTCAACTGAACAACAGCAAACAAAAAAACAACTTACGATCAAGGGTGACACTGATTCCGTCCCAGTACACGCCGTGTTCCTTCACAACACTGGCACTGATGATTTGAAAAGAAGATATATTCAATGAGTTGTTTGTAGCTCAATCATTAAAAGAGCTACGTCACGGATGGCGCATCTTGAAAAAAATTGCCAATTGTTTCAAGTTCGCCGTTCGCAATCTGTCTTAATCTTCTCCATCCTCGACCATCCTTGTTCCTGTTTGGTTTCTTATCACCTCTTTGGTGTTTTTCTACCTTAGTAAACTATTTCTTCAGTTTGAAGGTGATTTTGCACTTTCGCAAAAATGACTTAAAAAAAAAATGAACTTAAAATTATCTGACTTGAATTTATTCGACGCTGTCATTTCTGATTTTACTTTTGAGTTATTTTTCCAGTAATAGTTCCACTAGACTTACATCAGTTGCCCGTTTGGGGATTTTATATTTCCTTTTTATTTTATTTTTATTTTTTTATTTTTTAAATTTTGCGCCCAGTGAGTGATATTTGCAGATGGTTGAACTAATTTAAATGAGTTATGTCGGTTATTACCTTATGGTAATCTTGCCTCCAGGATGCTTCTCTGGAGCCATCCATTTAATCTCAATGCTTGACCAGTTGCCACTTGTCGAGTTTTTCACCACCTCAATCTATTGGGAAAAATCGTAACTCAGTTGAGCGTACAGCAGAACACCGCTTTACGACCACCCTGTTAATACGACCACCTCGTTATTGCGACCACTTTTTAAGGTCCTAGCAGTGTGCAGGACGCGTGTCACAAATGAACCTAGTAAATGACCTAAACTAAGCTCGACACGAGTTTCATGTAGCTCAGTGGTTAGAGTATCCGACCTGAGCGACCGTGTGACGCGGACTCAATTCCTGTACTCAATAGACCTTTCTCCAAAATGGCCGCCGCAAATTCTTATTACGCTGAGCGGAAAATCAATACCAGCACCTGAAAGACCACCTCGTGTTTGGTGATCGTACGAAGTTTCGTTAAGTTAGGTTCTACCTGAGTCGAGAAAACGGAAGTTGAAAACTGGAAAATTTAGAGACGTTTGTATCATGTGTATGACTACCCCCAGTCATACAAACGTCGCTAAATTTTCCAGTTTTCAACTTCTGTTTTCTCGACTCAGGTTGAACCTAACCTAACGAAACTTTGTACGATTACCAAACAAGAGGTGGTCTTTCAGGTGCTTGTATTGATTTTCCGCTCAGTTTAATTTCAATCTTTTTGAATTTGCGGCGGCCATTTTGGAGAAAGGTCTATTTTTTTTTAAGTATCAAGGACAGGGGGGCAGGCAGCGCTCTTTGATCTTGCCGCTTTTCCGCTATACATGATCGCACAAGTAAAGAAATCTGTCAACCATTCGAGAAACGTACCTCTACGGGAGTTTGCTGTGGAATTTTCATCCATGGTGTCCCACAATGACCAAAGTTCAGTTAAACAGCGACCGAATCGTTCCCATAGATGTTTGACTGACGTGGAATCGCCAAAATATTTCTGAACGAACACAAACGCACGTCATGTCCGCCATCGTCCGCCATGTTTATTTTAAACAAACCAGTACTTAGTCTCGCTCGGCCAAATTTCTTAAATGTGCAATCACGTATACTAGGTCCCAGGCCTCGCTGCTAGCCTCCCCTGATCAAGGACTACATCTAGTGAACAACATAGCAATACATTACCATTTGAGATGTTTGTTCATCTTTGCATTCCATCCTGGACGCTCCAGCAGGAAATGGTGATATGAAATTTCCGTTGACTTCATCGTCAAACTCGTTCTTGGCAGTGATCAAGAATCCAATGAACTTTTCTGTGCCATTGCCAGACATCAATCCACTCAGTCTCACTAAAAATAGGTGAATGAAAATTGTTTAGCTTGTAAGTTCAGGCAGTCAGAGCGTTCTTTATTTAAAGCTTTACAATAAAGAAAGTATTTACCAATGAGAATTAGATGGTTTAGGGTTGAACAAGAAGACCAATCGCTCAATACACCGTACATAATTTCATTCTTGGAAAGACTGAGGATATTTTTGGATAAATACCGATACCATTCAATAAATTCAGACCAGAAAGTAGCACAATTTAATAGCACAATTTAGTGGAATTTATTCATTCATTCATTATTTATTATCAAAGCTTACTGTAACTCAGACTATTGTAAAAGTCTTATACAATTTGTTACTGTTAGTGTGTATATTGTAGTGTAACTCTGTATGTTTGTTTGTTAATAAAGTTTGCTGAAATTAAAAAAAAAAAGAGTGTTCTTTAATTTTCCAGAGTCTATTAAAAGAGAACAGAATAGTCGAAGACCTGTCCTGGGCGTTTTGGCTTTTTAAAATTGTTCTTTTCAACTAAATCGCATTGAAACTTTTCCGCTAAAAGGATCGGAAAAACTTAAGGTAGAGACTACATAGCCACGCCTGCAAATATCTATACGGCAAGGGACGACGAGTACACATCCGGGCTTTTCTTCGTTCCCTTGCATAGATTAAAATTTTAACTTGGCTTTGAGGTTTAGGGTAATAAAACAACAACAATTATTTATTCATCCCTCAACCTCGATGTGATTTCTTTTTGAATTATTTTGCTTTATTCCCCTATTTTAAGCCCTCGGAGCCAAGTTAGAATTTTAATTTTTGCAGCATATACTGTAAACAAGTTCGTATTTTAGCGCGAGTTAACGAACGAAACGTGGCGAAACGTGGAACGAGCGTGTCAATTACGAGTGGGATTGGGGAGAGACGCGAGGGGCTCGCGAGGATCGCGCGCCCCTGGTCGGATAAAATGTTAGACCGGACATAATTTTTCGAACACAGAAAAATGGATGCATGTAAAGAATATGGGTTTCGCTTCATCGGTGATATTTTTGAAAAATATATTTCTGGTAATTTACTTCACAGAGAATTTATTAATATTCGATGTGATTTCAAGCAGCGTTGATTAGACTGCGGGCTCGGGCTGGTCAGTTGCTGTCCCTTAACAGCAGCTGAAAAAGTAAATTTTGTAGAAAAATAAAATACTACCAGAAAATATATTCACTTTTATACTACGGCATGTTATTATGCACCTATAAGCTTGTTCAAATACAGTTATGTCACGTTTTGTGATGCACAAGCTCGAAGGAAACTCAAAATAGAGCGGTTACGAATGAACGAACATCTAAAACCGTCAGTTGTGACTCATACCGCTGTCATAATTCACTTCAAATGTGGGTTGTACTCTAATATAAGCGACGAGAGCCGCTTCTTTATAATTTAGAAAAGGCCGGTTAGATGAAGCGTTCAATGAGATCATTTCTATTTTGTTATGTTTGAATTAGTTAGATTAATTATTTTTAAGGCTCACGATACTGCCATACATTGCAGATAATTGTTAATCGCAATCTCGACTCCTTCAAATTAAACACCTTTCGTTGACATAGATGTACGTACGTTCTTTACACTACTGGGTAATTAATTAAAGTAGCTCTGTCCTTTTATAGACTGAAGTGTAGCAGCTGTCCTTTATAGAGGGACATTCAATTCAATTCGATTCGAATCGCTTCATGCATATATTTCAGTTTTAAATACAACAACTCTCGTATCGCGGTGCGCCTCCTTCGTATAAACACAAAAATAACATGATTATACATTATGAATTAAACTAATACAAACCTGTCTGCACTGTTTTTGACCCATAAGTTGGAGACTGCCACGACCAACGATTGAAGTTTCCGCTTTCATCTGATACATTGAGCACATACGGAGCAGCGGATGATTGTCGTTTGACATTCGGGTACCAATCCTTCATGAAGTTTTCACATGAAGCGACATTATTGTCGCCGTGGCAGGTACCTTGCTGAAAAGCGCACAGAAGTAATACGCACACTAACGCGAACATAATATTCAGCGAGGTCAATTAATTACGTTTCAACTGCTTGATTTTAAACTTCTAAAGTGGTCTTGACGCCGCCGATATACCCGATTTCACCTGTGACGCATGCAATATGTCAACTTTAGGATTTGCATTTCACTTGCAAATAGTTTGCAAGTCACGCAATATATATTTTTAAAAGTGATGATCGAGCAGCCGCCGGACACTGAATATAAACGTGACAAATCTACTTGGGACGGATACGGGGGACGCGATGTCTATTTTTACCGCCAACTATCCCGTCCCCCGACTCGCTGAGTCACAGTTTTGTCATGATATATAAGATGGCGAAGCCACCTCGTACCCAGTCGCTATTTATGTGTTTTTGGGGTGAGAGAAATGCGAGAGTGGTTGAGGGGCGCGGGGAGTCACGGGAAGGGACGAAGGAAGTCTGGCAGAAGGGCAGACTCGTACCCAGTCTCTATTTATGTGTTTTTGGGGTGAGAGAAGATTTTAACCACTCTCGTATCCAATCTTCTCTCACCCCAAAACACATAAATAGCGACTGGGTACGAGTCTGACGATCAAGCTTGACTATTTGACAATAGAAAATAAAATACAATAAAATCATACACCCGTTGAAAAGTATGGTAAATATGTATCATGTAATATACTTCTTTCCTTTTTCTTAAATCAAAGGTTTCCCTAGTCACATCCGTATTATTTGACTGAAATACTATACTCTGTAGTCTAAGAATGTATTAAAGAATATTTTCAGCCTAAAATCGGCAGAAAAATAAGAACTGATTCAGCCTGGGCATGAAAAAATATACATCCTTAGAAAAAAATAGAGTGCAGTTACTTTAGGTGTTAAGCAAAGTTCTGTCTCTTGACTTTAAATCGTCGTGTCCCCTCAATTTGACGAGAAATAACAATTTATCGATCGTTAAAGCCGCAGAATATGTAATACCGAGAAAACCTGTCAAAGGCGGTCATTTTGATTGGACAAGGCATTTGATGTCCCGGGAATATAAAGACTCCATGTTTCCGCTAATTGGTCTATACTCATGAATAAACAAAAAACAGACTTATAGTTTTCTGTCAAAACTGACTGCTGTTTGTCACATCGTTTCACGTAGAAGCGAATCAAAAGTTGTTGGAATTCTCTACGCTTAGACCGGAAACGTATATCACAAGGACAAACAATAAATGAGGGTCTTAAGGTATGGAACATTTTACAATGATATCCGTCTGTTTTGACACATCTCGCTGTTGGTTATTTAGGACTAGTGGAGTTTATTTTATAGGTTGAATTGTCTGGCTGAACAACATACGTAGACTATTTGGTAAACTGACTTAATCTGTTAAAATGCTGCGGAAGAACTGGTTTTTCAGATACGAAAACGGGGAAGGAGAAATGCATTTATCGAATAAATAAATCGAATGAAACTACGACATCGACAATTAAAACTTTTAATTTAGAATTCAACTGAGCGACTTTGATAAATGACAAATTTTATATGATGAAATATGAATTTGATAAAGTTTTCACTGATAGAGAAATCAAGAATATTATTCTATCTCAAAGCTTTCATTCTAGGAACGTCTATATATGCGACTCGTAAGAAAAGAAAATCAATTTTCTAAAACCAGATGGCCCAGCGTCGTATGGCCAGAAATAAGCAGCTTAGTATTTCGTCTTTAAGTTTCTCGACGTTTTATTCTGTCATTTTATTTTATCTTAATACTGTTTGTATTTTGACATAATGTCAGAAAGAATGACGAGAAACGTTTGATGTTATGTTAAAGTTATGTATATAGTCCAAAGAAAAGTATATAAACAGATAATAAAAATTATTTTGTGCAGAAGAGGAAAAACTGAGACTAATTAAATTAATTTATTCGGTTCTTAAAGAAAAAGTGTCTCATCTAATAGCATTATTTTAAGGCTTAAAAGGAGAAGAATTGAATGTGTCGTATAATTGAATACTTCAGGGAGATCGATATATAAAATAAAAGCGTTATTTATAGTTCTTAAAAGGCAATATGTGATATGGTTCATATAAAGACCGACATAGAAGTCAGCAGACATTTTAGAAAGACTGAAGTTTGACTGGGTTGTCTACTATAGATTGTTCCGGCTGTATTTTCCTTGTAAAAGTAGTACAGACATAGATCTCCAGAAAAAAAAAACCTCTTTCGTTTTAAACTAGACACTGATGAATATTTGTAAGTGGCGTACTATACATTAATACATATATGAACACAAAATCCAGCGTTCTCTCTTTTGTCACTTCTGCAGACATTGTTATTGCTTTTATTTTGTACAATGTTCAAATTCGTAGCCACATTTTCGTGAAAATTTAATAAGGTTTAAACTGTGGCCAGTTAAGATTGGTTGCACAATAATTGCTTGAACAATAGGAACGTTTACTGTTATATAAATCAAATCAAGGGGTAGTCCCTCGCAGTAAAACCTCATCGAACGAGTCGTAATTAAAGCCGAACTCCATGCATTATAAACAAAACAAAATACCTCATCTTGCCGGTAGGCTCGCAAAAACTGAGTAACGTTACTTTTCTTTTTTAGTTCAATGCTTATTAACAGAAAAGAACTGACAATAAGGTACGTTATTGGAGTTAGTCAATGTGATCGTCATTGTCAAAATTAAGATATCCTGGAACAAATATTAATGAAGAATAAATGTCGAGTCATTGATAAAACACACGGAGAAATGCAAGGATCAAGTTTTGAAACGACAGAAATAAACCCTAAGGTAAGTTAAAGAAAGATATAACTGGAGTTGTTCTCGGTTGTCCCGAGTTCAACTCCTTGGCTGTGCTCTGTAAATAGCCAACTGGTCTGCCTCCTGCCAGTTGGGATTTTCAACCATGTTATGTTTATTCGAAATATTTGCTTATTTGTTTCTACACACGGCCCCACAAGCTTCTCAGCTTTAACACAAACCGTGTATAAATAAAGTTGATTTATTTATATATTTTATAACTTCTTACGATTATAAGCACCCTATATTTATGAGCTTGTTTTGTATATATCATTACAAATCTAATAAGTGATGGCATAATGTACTTTTTCCACAAAAGGCGATACGACACTAGCGACCCCACTAGCCTGCGTCGCAGAAAAACTCGCATTTATTTAGAAAACATTCTCTTTCGAATTAGAAGTGTTTAACATATTTTCTTTACTGTTTTGCTTCGTGTTTTGTGCAATGTCAAGTTCGCAACCATATGTTCGTAAATATTTAATAAGGTCTAAATTGCAGTGTGTTAAGATTGGATTCCCAGTAAAACCGCAGAGAAAACTACAAGTATGTTACCACTTTTAATTACCGCTCAGTAAGACTTTTAATTATTCCTCAAAATTAACCAAGAATAGTTCACAGTCTTAAGGTTTTGTTAATAATATTTTGGAGAAGGGATTCGTGGGTGGTCAAAAATGTAAAATGTTTCAGACAGTTACAAATAAATGTTTAAAATGTTTATGACTGAACGTTTTTAGCTTTAAACCCTGCACTCTTTTCTAGTTTTTCGTCTTTCATTTATCTATAATAATTTGAAATTTCCAGAGAACAAAAGGACCGCGGAATCTGGAGACGAGAATCGTGCCCAGAACTGCGTTCCTCCTGAGCAGCGGTCAGGAATCGACGCGGGCACTGGGTACGATATTTCGCTTGCACGAGTTTGCTCTAGAAGTGCAAAATTACTTTCAAATTTAAGGAAACATCAAAATAATTGTTTCGTTATTTATGACGGAGGACCTCCCTGGAAACCACGTAGTATATTACTATTCTTATCATTATTTCTTAATTTGAGGTAGAGAAACGGCAAATAGGTAATAAGAAACCAAGCAGGAACAAGGATGCACTATGTTGATTATCAACTCGGAGTTGATAAAGATAAATTAACCGCCGTAGCGAATTTCTAAAAGCTTTTAGAAATTCGCTACGGCGGTTAATTTACCTTTATCAACTCTGAGTTGATAATCAACATATAGTGTTTCACTTGCCCGCCGACGCAGCACCACAGTTTCATTAGAAACTAATCACTAGGAACAAGGATGGTTAACCCTTTCACTCCCAAGAGCGCTAAGTTCAAAACTGAGGAAAAAAGATTGAATTTAATTTTGTAAAATTGTCAAAAACAAACAGCATCACTTGAAAGTACTGCTCAATAGCTTTCATATAAATAGTCACACACTTGGTTTTCAACCACAGACTTAAAAGTTACAACCACATTTATTGACTCAAGGTTTGCCTCTGTGAGTTAAGAGTTAAGGATGAAGAAGATGAACGGATTGCAAACGACGAACTTGGAAAAAGGAGGCTAAATTTGTTCAAGATGTGCAAACCGTGACGTACTGAGCTCAGTTATATACGTACTCTCTCACTGTAGATTGCGATTACAAAGGCGAACTCTTTTGATCGAAATTAATTAATTTGTGATAAGACATATCAACCATATAAAATGTAAATGAACGCTTCCTATATATGCATGGAACATCCAGAGCAAACTGAAATAGATCAAAATTGAATGCGAGGCACAGAAAAATGATCGTAGATTACAACAAAAAAAAAACTTTAACATTTGGTTGGAAATTCTATTTTTTCTAATTTTTCTACTCACGCCTACAAAGCACCAAATAAACGTCATGATTTTAGATCAGATTAAAAAGCACCACGTTCTACGGCAAACGGCAAACGTCAGCTTGCACTCGATTTTCTTTACTTTTCCTCTGATCGTTAAATAAATTCATCAGATAAATCTTAAATAATTCACACGTTCAAGATAAACGTGAAACTACTCTCTTTGACGTACAAACGGCAAACGCCAGGCGGCAAAAGTGGGATTTTTGCCGTTAGCGAGAAAAACAAACGTCATGCTTAATCTCTTTTTTCACTCATGTTTGCGTACGTGAGATTATTTGCATCAATTTATCTGTCAGCTCACTTTGAGTTCTTTATGATGTGGAGAGTAGAAGTCGTTAATCCGGCACAGCAAGAAGACAGCAGGAGTCTGCCCAAAATAGGTGTCCATGATCACTCTGCGACACGTATATAGGTTAAGTTGAACCATTTTGTTATATATATATTTTTTAATCCAGCTATATACAAGATCATCGAACCTCCACTAACGGCCACCTCTCTATAACGGCCACCTCTCTACAACGGCCAGGATTTTTCGTCCCAACCGTACACCGATACATACACTTTACTCAGAAACTAATCACCTAGAAGCGTATAGGTTCGATTCAATGCGTGGGTTTTTCCCGACCAATCAAAATTAACTTCCTTATATGGAATGGCAGATGCAGTTTAACGCGCGTGTTCGCGCGCGGGATTTTTTCCGGGAATATTTTTATTCGTCGAGGCGCGTAAAAGTGAGTACTGCGTAGTCGATTTTCCGGGAATCTTGTCTGCAATTCTGAGAATCAACCAGCTTTAGTAAAGTATACACACTCATTACATATCTTTTCTAGCAAAAAATATCAAACATCAACACCACAGTTTAAAAAGCAAGTGTTTTATTGTGTACTACAACTTCATGATACGATATTTTCTAGCCACAAAATTTCGAAAAATTACGAGTGGAAAATTCGCTTACCGCAAGACTAATTTAAAGCGACAAGCTCACTAAATACGGCTAAATAAAAGACAAATCGGTAAAACGTTAATATTAGTATATGTTAATCAACTTTTTAAAGTGTTAAAGGTGGTTTTGGGGTCGGAAGAACTGCTCTCAAAGCGCAAGCAAATGCATGAAAAAATGCAATTTCTTCCCCGCGTGATCGACATTAACAATCTCAAAAACTTTGCACAAAAACATTGTACAAACGTTACCCACGAGAAAAAAACCCACATTTTTGGACAAGGAAAGCTATCTGGTTTTTCTGAAGCGATACTGTCGATAGTTTGATCGAAATATAACGGTTGTTTTCTTGTTGGGAAAAGTCTTATAGCTACTGGAAGCGGTTGTTTTGAAATTAATATTAACTCAGTTTGACAGCGAAAGAAAGCTTTGCGAACACAAATCCTCAGCTACAAGTTCGTGAAATAAATGAACCATCGACTTATATAATTCAGTTGTACACTAACTAGACAGGTTAAACAACCCATTTTGAGCTTAAGAGGTTGTCGGCTCTCAAACCTTGTTCTTTTAATACATATAAACCAAACTTGTAAACAACAATAATAATTATCATCCGCGCGTTAGATCGATCTAGAACTCGTTAAAAACACAACGACACCTTTTTACAAATTCGTTTGCAGCGAAATACTCCACATTTTTAGGTAACTGAATAGCTTTCTATTTTGTTAAAGCCGCTGTCGCTGCTTTGACTGTAAGTTTTAAAATTATCTTTCTCATAAAAAATCTACAAGAGAACTTGAAAACAACCACAATTACCGCACGCTATTTCTGTCGACAAACACGCTAAGTAAACACCAAAACATATTTACAAAAATACTCGTCATTTTCGGATAAAGGAGTAGTTTTTTTGTTTCCTCGATTGATACTGCCGTTATTTTGACTGTAATAATGTCCTCTTGCTCAAAAAATCTGCAAAAAGGTTTACTTGCGGTTCTTTGAAATCAACAACTGTTGACAGCGATCAAAAACATAACACAAGATCCTTACCCGGCGATGGCATTTCCTCTACTCTGTATCTTACATATCCCGGCTAGCTGGCTAGCTCTTCAACTCGTACCACATGCTGGTCTTTTTCTTTCCGAAAATATAAAATCAAAGAAATCCTGAAGCACAGCGTATTTAGCTTATCCCGAGAGAACTTTTAAATATATCGAAAAAATTGTCACTTTCCCTATTCACAACAAGCTATTGCATGCATTTCACCGATTCAAACTCATTGGGACAAGTCGAAATAGACCTTCAAGGTTTCTGTCAACTCACCGGGAACTCTTCCAAATAATACTTCGACACTTAGCGCTTTCCCAGCATTACAAATGTCCTAATATTTTCTTCGGGCGAAAAGTTTCCTCGCGAAGCCGCCATTACAGATGTAGTTCTCGCGAGGAGCCGCGAGGAGCGCGCAAATCCTAGTTTCCATATAAGGGCAAAATTGATTCAGCGATTCTGATTGGTCGGGAAAAAACCCACGCATTGTCCCAAACATATAAAGAGAAGTTACAAGCTTCTAGGTGATAAGCTTCTGCTTTACTCTAATTGAAACCTCCCTACAACGGCCACCTCTCTACAACGGCCAGTTATTTCGGCCCCAAGGTGGCCGTTGAAGAGAGGTTCAACTGTAATTCTCTTTACGGACCGTATACTGACACTTTGCATGAACATGAAGTGATATGACTTCAGAGAAGATGTACTTCGGCGCACGTACGAACTGAACAGGTGCAGTGAGATAACATGCATGATGAGGTAATAGATATCAATTTTAAAAACCTGGTTGAGTAAAAATGGAATCGCGGTGATGAAATTAATGATAAACGAATTGGATCAAAGAGATAAAAATGAAGAGCGAGATCACGCAAACGAAAGGTACATTCGGGTAGATACGAGTGATATAGGATGGTAAAATAATTTGTTTGTCAATCTATGCAGTAGTCTTCGGTCGACAAGAGGATATTACCAAAGGGATTTTACTAAGGATTGGCAGGGAGTTGGGGAGGGGCAAATCACGCCGAGATCATATGAGAGCGTGAGTGTAAAATCACTGGGAGCTTTGCCATAAGTTTCCAGACAGAAAAACAATTACTTTGTGTTAGACATTGACCCCCAGACTATTCTTCAATGACTAACTGCAGCGAGATAACTAGGCCAGTGACAAGGCCGATAATAGTTTGGCATAGACCACAGAGCTCATTAACCCCAGTTTAAATGCTTAAACTTCTAATTACCGTTAGTGCCGAATGACATATTTGAACAATAAGCTTACCCATGTACATGTATGTCTGATTTAAAAGAAAAAAAAATTTTCTTCCAATTTAGAAGGTCTTTAATTTAACTATCTGTGAGCTTTTAACATCAAAGTAGTGATTATGAAAATCATATCAAATGCTGTATGATGTGATGCTGTTTGATCATAATTCAGATTCCGAGGATAAATTTATGATTGAAATCAGGTCTATCGAACATAAAAAAAACTCTTTAGCTGTAGGCCTATGGTTATTTTTTTCTAGACGTCATTAACCTAAGACAATGTTGTAACTGTGCTCTATTTTAGGCTTATTTTTCAGTCAATAAACTTACCCGCCGGGAATAAGGAAAAAATAATAATACAAAACCGACCAGAAACAATTAAGCTTTAGCTTCTTTTTTTATTAAATAATTACAATGTTTCTTTACAAACTTAAATCGATACGTTCGACTTGAAAATCGATGTGAATTCAGCTCCACTAGTTTGGGATTTCTCAAAATACACTATTTTTCACACCGCAGCATTGTTGTAGTAGGATTTTTGTAGTCACAGAGGTCCGATAATTTGATACCTTAGAAATCATCTTGGTTTGTAACTTAGTAATCTGTATTTTCCTTTCTTGCATGTTCGCGTCAAAGGTTTTGTTATTTACCGCTAAAGGGAAGCCTGAAACGTACAAAACATCTTTCAAATCAAAACAATTGCCGAGGCTTAGGAAATAAGTAGACAAGGGATTCTAAAATCTCGCGGCTGTTTGTCTTGTTTGACGTAGCTCAAAAACTTCGAGAAAAAGCAATCTTGATGTTGTTTTTGCTGCGTTTATGAAGAAGGGAAATGAAAACGACTTGTTTACACATCGTACGGAGACCGACCATAATTGTTGTTTGGAACACCAGAAATATTTAAATGAGATTTTCTGGTTTTTGTTCTCTGTCTTTGTTAGCGGCAAACTTTATTGTTTGTTTCAGAAGATGTATTATTTGAAATTTAGTTACATGCCAGTTGCTTGCATGTATATGTATGTATGCTATTGTAAACTGATTACCAAGTGCTACATTTCATGGAGTTCACATGACGTACTAAAATCACTGCCATTCAAGTGTTGCAATATTGCCTTAATCAACTGATAGCTTGTTCGAATTCATCCTGCGGACATGTACAGGATATAGGTCAGTTTATTTTATCTCTGAGATTAAAACGTTTTTCAGGTATCATTGGCGCGGCGGATCTAACAATACCTTTATTACACGAAGAACAATGCTAAAATTATACAGAAACGTCAGAACGGCAAAATTAAAAGACTGGAGGTAAATTTGAAGATAAACGCCCCCAGAAAAATCAATTCAAAAAATTAAATTATCGTTTTATTTTGACGACACGAAAGCATTACTTTTGTCTATTTTCATGGAATCGGTCGAAAATATTCATCATGCCTCATTGTTCAGGCTATCTTTGGCTTGATTTGTATCCCGGCACCCTCCATGGATTTATTTTTAAATACTGGCAACTGAAGCAACGTGTTTCATATAAATTCGGCGCTGTTAGCTGGTGGTAACAGAATTCGGCAGTTTATTGGAGATATACATGTTTTTTTCTGTCATGAAGATGAATGATGTAATTTTAATTGAAGAAAATTTGAGGTAAGCTCTTTTGAAATTTGCCATTTAATTGTCACTATTTAGAAGGATGGTTTTGCCGGGTCATTTTCAGTAATTTACCGATCAAGCAAGAAAATATGTTACTGATGCAGTTGTCGATATTCAAGCCGAATTAACAAGAAGCATAAAAGACCGGACTTTGCTTGAACAATATGCCGATAGGTACCTTTTCGCCAATGGCCGTGGTGGGTTTCTCAACCGTCTAAATTAAAAACCTGAACGTATGCCGAGTAGCGAATATGACCGAATAAATCAATTCGCTTTGTATCCATGGTGTTTTGAATTGCTGTCCTTCCAGTTCGGGAATACTTTTAAAAGTCGCAACTAAGCCATTTTTTAGATGTACGCACAAAATATTACCTTTTTAAATCAAAGCAGATGTCCTAATAATAGTTTAATAAGAAAGGAAATACCAAAGAGGCAATAATATACCAAAATTAAAAGGAACAAGGATGGTCAACAATGACCTAAAGGACAAACTATATATTTTTATCCTGTTTCAAAATAATAATAAAAAAAGCTACTAAATGTTTCTACTAATATGTTTCTTGGGCCTATATATAGCTTAGCGTTCTTTTTGACTCCATACCGCACTGCTTCCGTCGAGTTGCCAACGCCAACAACACACTACCCATTATGGGTAGCATACTTAGCCTGTATTGGATTAGGCTACCCATAATCCACTACAGGCTGAGGATAGGGCGAGTGAAAGAAGGCAGGCCTCGGCCTCTTTTTTTTCACTCGCCCGCGGCCCCCGCGGCCGACTGTTTTCCTTGACACTCGATGGAATATTTAGCGCTCGCTCGTCACGCCTGAAATGCAGGTACAGTATGGAACTTAGAAAAAACCTTTGTAGGGTTTATAGCGCAATTAATTTATACGTCCAAAGATTCAACGAATTTAAGTATATTGCAAAAACACTAATAATTCGCTCAGCGGGAAGAATGTGAAGAAGATTGTCCACGGCATGCATGATTACCTCTCGGAATCGTCCACTCTTACCAAATTTTAAATCGTTTCAGAAATACCCCAGTCTCCTGAACCTTGACAGGACAATTAATAAATGTCAACTGTGAGTTAAATCTGTTTATAACATTAAAATTCTCAGCTTGCTTTTTTGTGTGATTTATTTTAGTGTTGCTTGAAATCGGATCGTCGAGTCTGCTCAGCTCAAAGCCGGAACTTCGAAGCAGGATATTGTAAGAGGTAAGTCTCAGCTCAAAGCCGGAACTTCGAAGCAGGATATTGTAAGAGGTAAGTTGCTTGGTGTAAATCTCGTTGAATGGATGAAATCTGTTCCTTGTAATTGTGTTGTAGAGACGTGGTACTGAGGATTCTGTTTCTACAGGGAACAAAACCCAAGTTCGTCACCGCAGTGTGGGATGAAGCGAATATATATATGCGGGTGATAACACCAGGTGTAACTCCCGGGGGGACTTCCATATATATGAGGGCTCTGAAGAGGGAGAGGGTGGGGGGGGGGGGGAGGGGGTATAAATCACATTCTCACAGCCCAATGTTTTTCCAAATCAGTCTCCCAGCCTAATCCTTAACCAAATCACATTCCCAGCAGCAAAATTGGTGCCCCAAATCGCAGTCACAGTAATCTAAATCCTATTTCCCAGTGAAAAAATAGGCAAATCCCAGTTCCCATTTCAGCCCTTCAGGCCCTCATATAAAGTGACGGGGGTGATCGTCTGGAAATGTTGAAAGGAACCCTTGAAAGGCACCAGAATCTCGTTTTGTGGGCGTGGCTCAAATTCATTTTCACCCCAAAGTGGTATATGTTCTAAGCCAAAACTAGTTTGTGTCAGATTTATTTTCTAGCTTTAAAATGCCCTAAAAGGTATTGGAAGAAATTTAACGGTGCTCATTTTAGATTTAAGCACCCTACTGGCGATACCAAACCACGAATTTTTACCCCTAAAATCACCCCGTCACTTTTATATTGGAGTCGGTTTATTCTTAGAATTCTCTGAACCTGAAGATATCGACTGATCCTTATCGCACAAAATATACATTTTCTAAAATTACCTTGTCAAATAGAACAAATGATATTTGTCAAAGACCTGCGCTATCCGTTCTGTCGATGTCATAAATTTGATTGCATTTTACTGATAACACGCACCTTTATGCCGTAGCTAATAAATCTTTTCCTTATTGGGTCAAAAAAGTATTTTTATTTTCGCCCATCATGCTAACAGATGGCGCCACCTAATAGTTAAAAGTCTTTACTCTGAGCAGCTTCGAGTACTTATTTAGCTCAATAAAAAGTCTACATTTGTTGGAGATAACCTAAGCTTATTTTCTTGCGAAGAGCGATATAAATTCAAAGTGAAATCGAGTGTTCTACAGAGCCGTAACATTGAAGTCAATAACTTAGAGAGGAGCTACAAGTATGTCACGATATTTTAAGTCATTTTCGCGAATTGCAAGATCGCCTTCAAATTGAAGAAAACCTCAAAATAACAGTTTACTAAGGTAGAAAAACACTAAAGAGGTTGTAGGAAACTATACAGGAACAAGGATTCCTGGTTGAGGATGGAGAAGATTAAGACGGATTACCAACGGCGAAATTGAAAAAATAGGCCAATGTTTTCAAGATGTGCGATCCGGTGACGTACTACTGTAGCTTCTTTAACAGATAAACACAGGAAATCCGGTTTATTGGTCCAATTATCATACCAAAGGCTTATAGCAGACAGACAGCGAGTCTGGTCATATAAGAACTGGCGCTAGTCTTGAGCTCCATACATAACGCACATGAATCGAGAGCTGTGCAGTGCTCAGCGCACAGTCTTTGGAGTGAAAATCACACCGGAGTGTTTAGCATCGAGCGGTAGGTTGTGTACCCATTCAAACATATACATTAGGTTGTTAGGATGGAGTCATATCTGTATTTATTTGTTTTACCAGCTCGAGGTAATATGTTACTCAGTGGGAAGTTTAAAAGCCGACTAGTAGTTAGCTCAACGGCAATAACCTGTTAGGAGTCTCTTGAATCAAACTGTCTTGCATTCCAGATCCTAGAAATAACATACTGAATTCGTCAGACACCAAGTCATGTCAACTGACTGAATTCATTTAACTAAACATTGTATGATTCTTTCCACATGCCGTAGATGATTGTTTTTGTCATTTCATGTAGTCTTTCCAAGATTTTAAATTTGTTATTTGTTTCAATGCAAACAAACAAACAGCATGAACCGACAGGATGCACAATGAAGACATGTTCTGCTCTGCTTACAAACCTTAATTTGCAATTCCGTTGAACTGTTGGAAGCCACAATCAAAACTGACTCTCTTTTGATACTTTTAAATTGTTTCAGTTTCGTGTAAGATCTGTTTGAATCTCGTGCTGTAGTGTGAAATACTGAATTTAAGGATATTTCATTGTTGTACTGATAAATGAATACACTGTATATCTCGCGGGTATGTGTATAACCCGCTGTGTAGCCGAGATATCGCGTTATTTCATAATTGAGATGTATAACTTATTTATGACCGCAGGCAAAGCAAGCTTGATATTTGTACGTTAGGTCACAGTTGGGAATGGATAGGGGATGCCAAAATCTTAATGAATTTCATCAACAGCTTAGCACAGAACCTAATTACTAATAATCAAAGTCAAAACTGAAAAAAAACAGGATTCAGCTGTGACAAAAACGGCATTTATATTACCCTGTACAGATTCCTCATATTGTTCCGGTATCCAAAACATTAAAAGTACCGGTAAATGTTTTTAAAGCATATCTGCTGCAGGCATTCCTTTTGATTTGCAAGTTTGAGATCAATTAAAAGGTCTTTGTTATGTTTTTTGTTGTTCTTCAGTATATCTATTCAACACTGATGTTGTTTTCGCGTGCCTTGAAGTGTATCGAAGTAAGCTGACATAGATTTTCACATTAAATTATGGGAATTTTTAGTTCTAATTCTTTGGAAAATACCACGAATGAAACTCATTGTTTCACAAGAGTGTTTTTTTGTTATTTTTATCAACGCACCCCTTGAGGCTGAGAGCATGCAACAATACTTATAGACCTGTCAGGATTCGAAGCAATTAACACTTTAGCACCAAGAAGATAACTGCAAATCTGATAACATGACCATTTAATTCGCGTCAAGCAACTGGTCTCCTAAACGATAAGGGAAACATTTTAATGTAAAGAAAAGATGGCGACATGCCTCAAAATAACTACAACAAAACCGATAACTTATGTCATCTGTGAAAAATAGAAGAAGCGAATAGGTTTTCAGTGTAAAGAGGATTTCAACTGGATATCACAAACTTCGGTTCCAATAACCAGTAGCATCATGACATTTTTAAAAGGAGTTCGATTATTTTCTCTCAGTGAAATTCCTTTTCAATGACTCAGTCTCGTGACACTACGCTTATGTGTTTTTGAAGTTCTTGAATTTTTAATAGAATCGGGTGATATTAGATAAGAAATACAACAGATGTAGAGGTCAGGCTAAAATAATTCGACTGTCTTTGTATTATCATTTGAAATCTAAATGAAATCAAGCCCGCCAAGAATAATATATGAGCTACAGTTTTGCGAACGACGGAATCGATAATTTTCGTATATGCACGTGCAATAGCACCGACCCCAAATTTAAAAATATTGCTTAATGTTTATCTTTTAAATTGTTATATTCTCTAAACAACCCAGTCTCCCATAAAACTTCAGTACTTGAACGTATATCTCATCTATGTCATTTGGTTGTTGTGTATATCTCAGTTCGTACAGTGCATCATGCATAAATATTTTAGAAAGCTTCGTTTAGCACGTCGCACTGCAAATCACGCCTGTTCTATTATATTTATGAAATAAACAAGATACTACGCGCGCTCTGATTGGCTCAAAACCATTTACCATGATAACTCTATAGAAACACAGAAAATTGCTTCGCGCTTTTATTTCATAAAAACAATATAAAACGTTTTCCCTGTGTTTCCATAGAGTTATGGTAACACTCGTGAAAGTTTGGGAGAACTCGAAATTGCTGTAGAAACACTCGCTTGCGGCTTGTGTTTCCACAACATTCTTCGTTCTCCCAAACTTCACTCGTGTTACCATAACTCTATGAAAATCCATTTGGCAATTTTGTAACAGCTGAACCTAGGAAAAATAAACATTTTAATTATTTTGGGTCTATGCAAATATAGAAAGTATAGAAGCATAAAGATTAAATGTGTGCTAAAAGCATCCATTAATTATTATATTTAACAAAATGGCTAAAAAACAAAAACAAATATATACAATTTAGCGGTCAGTAGTACACTGAGTACAGTTGGAGTACAGTTTCACATAACTTGTAATTCGTGCAGATAGACCGATTTTCAATTCAATTGAGTGTCGTAAAACCAAAACCAAAGCAATTAAAATGGCCAATCACAACAAACTTAAACAACGCAGCGAACCAATGAGAACTCAAAGCAATTACACGTAACCGGCGCTAAGCGCGGGAAAACGCGTGCGACCAAGTCGCGATTGGTTTTGGTTTTACACTGATCTGATTGGTTGAGTAGGTGGCGCGAGTTTTTTAAACCAATCACAGAGCGTAGTAAAGCAAAACCAAAGCAATTCAGTGATTGCTTTCGACACCCAATTGAAAAGCGCTCTATTTGGCTTGGCGCTTCACGTAAAAGACATGATTTCCCCCGTTCTCTTGCGATGTGAATTGAAGCTTGGTAGGTCTCTTAATTAAAATCAGTGCATTTTCTAAATTAGGGATCAAACCTTATGTTACGTTCGATTTTATTCGCTGGCACAGATATCATTTATGTTATGTCGAGTCAAACTCATTTTGAAATGACCATTAAACTTCTGGCATTTGAAAATTAAGGGGCTATCCAAACTAGAGATCGCTGAAGAGAATACGGCCGTCCATAAATTTGTAGTTATAAAAAAATAGGTTAGAGGGAGCTTCTAGACAGAAAAAAACACATTCTACTTTGCCTGATTAAACAAAGCCGGAACAATTTTATGCTTATGCAAGATAAATTGTTTGTATGTGAGTCAAACTGGCTAGGGCTGGATCATTTCATTTAAACCAGTTAACTGAAGATATATATTCAGGGCACGCCGAACGAATGCAGATTATTATCGTTACATAATTCGCCTGCAGTGTCATTGTAAATTCGTTGGACCAAATTCGTATTTTATTTTATTTTGCACAAAGGGAAGTTTTTGATTGATTCATAATTTGCGTGATGCAGTTATACACTGATTGCTTTTCAGATTGGCTTTCAAAATTATACGTGACCTTTAATTTCCTTTATAGTAGTGAAGCGACTGTAGTGTTCATTATTTCACATGCAGATCAAATCAGCGAACGAAATCAGCCAAGTAAAGAGTTTTAAATATTTTATTTGTTTTTCCAAACGGACTTATTTTCCGTGAACATGATAAACGTCAAGTTTCAGTATGCCGTTGTTATTACTTATATCGCTAGAGGCTCTTTTCGTAGATTGCTTCGATTCTCTCAGTTATATTGAACGCAATTATGTTAAGTAATTTAAGGCCGTTTCTTGAACGAAATTGCTCTTTTCTTAACATTATATAATAGTGGATTAATTTAACAAAGCCTCCGAAATTAAGTAGTCTCTCATCAATTTGCTTTCGTTTATAAGTACAAAGCAATTCTTGTTTTTTGTAAATTTGAGTTTCAATTTGTTTCTGCAAAACACGATTTGCCCTTCGGGAAAGAGGTGCTTTTATGATGTTTAGCAAGTTAGTTAATAAAAGCTAATTCATTCATCGTAACTTATTCAGTATCTCACTGTTTTTTTGTTTTCTTCGCGGAAAGAACTGCATGAAAGCAACTTTTTAAAGCTGAATCACAAAAAGAAATTATCTTCACAGCATGCCACACTTTCTCTCGTTATGTCTAAGATTCAGATATTTCGTGCTGTTCAAGTTTCCGCTTCAGGACGAAAAAAATAATAAAAATATGAGGGGTTTGTCGGACATTTTGCGGTGATTTAACTATACTGATAGTGACAGTCACTGTGTAAGTATTAAGACTTCTTAATTTTAATTTGTGCCATTTAATCGAGGATACACTCGTATGTTTTCGACCCGGAGGTTCGTGAAGCTGAATACGGAATTCGAAAGTGAGTAGCGAACGAGGACATAAATTATCAAATTGTAAATCGGTCAATTTTCTTTCGTTTTCATTAACTGAAGATCAGCTTTTTCTTGACCAGTTTCTGAGTCTTTTGAAGTACCTTAATTTACAATATGGATCAATATGACTTCATATAGACTTGAATACGGTAGGCTTTCTTCTTGTTCGTTTAGAACAGTGTCGCGGTAACTAGCTTACACTGTGAGTCGAGAAATCCTTTTGCAAATATTTTTGTGGCTATTAAAATTGACGCGCGATAATCTAAGTTTTGTTCTCTTTAATATTTCGGCGTTCTGAGATGCATATGGATAAAAATGAAGCAACTTTTGCATGCCTTACGAGTGTTAAACGCACATCTGAGCAGTACATATTGAAAACGAACTTCCATGTTTTGGATATTACAATTAATTTTGAGAATCATGCTTTGACAGTTAAATTGTTACGCTTACATATAATATAGAGCCGGATCAAAACTTTCCAGTCAAGATTTAGTCCAATATAATTATTATCTTATACGGAGGAAATTTAAGTAAACATTGTTGGGTTAACATAAGCTCAAAAGACACCGCAATTATTTATTCCCATAGTCATTGAACCACAGCCGAAGTGCTAAAATGATTTTTTAATATCATAGCCGCGTGCCATGTATGAAATAATTAAATTTTCAGTATGAAAATTACTCGCTTCTGTAGTTACAATAAATACTAAGCTGGCATGCCCATCTGTTAAGCCCAATTATAACGTCAGCGTTAATTAATCTTGTCGACTTATGGCTGTTTGTTTTATGACAATATTGAAAAAGAAAAAAAAAAGATTTGCATGTGAACAGCCAAGCATTGATGAAACTCTTGATTCTTTTTCTCATTTTTATAGAGCGATTGCTACGGACCGACAAGAAATAATTGGATAAGGCAGTGAGTATACTCAGTGCAGATTGCGGTCTGCCAGTGGCCGACAAAGACTACTAACGTCACCAGGTTTCGGAAAATAGTAATAATTTGAAAATAGATTTCAGTACCATACAAGATGTATACTACAGATAGTGTCAACTCCACTGCAAATGAAACAGCCGATTTCGCTTGCCCGCTGTACCAGGAAACCATCGTGACACAAGTCATAAAAACTGTGGCGTACTGTGTTATCATTCTACTCTCGCTTTTTGGAAACTCCATCGTTATATTCACAGTCTGGCGAAACAACAGCATGAGAAGCGTCACAAATCTGTTCATTGGAAACTTGGCAGCAAGTGATTTGTTAATAACGATCCTAGGCATGCCAAACATGATAACACAGCTGTATTTAGGATCTAAGTGGATCTTTGGCGCGGCGATTTGCAAGATAGTTGTATTTTTTCAGAGTGTTTCCGTAGCAAGCTCGATCCTTACTCTGTTGGCAATTTCATTTGATCGTTTTTGGGCCATCATCTTTCCGTTCAAGAGGCGTATTTCGTTCTTCTCGGCCAGAGTTATTCTTGGCATCACATGGATGGTTTCCCTATCCGTCATGGCACCTTTTCTGTACGCCCAAAGGGTCATTGTTGGGACTCAAGGGTACGAGATATGCATCGAAGATTGGAGCCCTGCGTTTAATCCTGTAACAGCCCCTAAAGACTACACATTAGTTCTCTTTGTAACACTGTACGTCTTCCCTCTGCTAACGATGGTCGTATTGTACTCTGTCATCGTCTCTAAGTTATGGCGGAGGCAAATACCAGGGTTTCGCTCAAGTCGTGACGAGCTCAGAACACGAGCGTTGAGAAAAAAAGTTGTCAAAATGTTAATAACAGTCATAACACTGTTTTCCGCTTGTTGGCTTCCTCTATACGTCTACCAGTTTATATATTTCTTCGCCTATCACAAAATACCGTGTTTTGATTCCTCACTGAGTTTTTATTTCACTTCGCTTTTCTTAGGACATGCTAACTCAGCCGTAAACCCGTATCTGTACGCGTTGTTCCACAGGAATTATCGAGAAGGGTTCAAAGCGGCTTGGACATGTTCTAAAATCCCTGACAATGTAGGCTTTAGTAGGACTTATAGCCGACGCAGAAGCTCGTCAAATGCCACATGGTTAACACGATCTAACAGATCTACAATGGTCGAACGTAACCAAGGAAACATAAAACGCCGATTCAGTGCTGTTACCATGATGAACCAGTTATCTGTGAGGAATTTTGCGCCAAAGAAACAGAGTAAAGACACGAAGCCTGCCGAGCTTTAACAATAACGACGAACGAAGTTTCGTGTGAGATTTGTTTAATCAATTTGTTTGCAATTCAAATTGTATAGCCATATGCAATCATAGTCTTGATGCCAATGATATGTTATTCACCAGTTCATCTTATAGTCGGGGGAATAAGTACCAGTTGAGGTCCGAGACTGAGCCCGCGATTTTCGTCTCGAACAGTTGTTAAGCAACATGACGTATCCGACGTATCGTTATTGCGGTTATTGCGCTATGCCAGCATGAATGTTTCCGGAGTACTCGGTGAGTGCTCGCGCTGTTTCTATTTTCTTTTCGTAGACGTTTTTTTTTAGCCACGGACGGCAATCGGAAGTCGAATGTTCTCTTCTTTGGCGCGTATTATCGACGTTTTGTCCGTAACGTCAAGTTATAAACACTAAAACGAGGGCTTTCCAACTCATTGGTGGGCGGTGAAAGCGCGCCAAAAACAAGAACATTCGCCTTCCGGTTGCCGTCCGTGGCTCATAAACGTCTGTGTTTTAAAAGCTTTCTAGTACTAAGTAATAATCGGAACTGAACTCTACGAGTGCTTCAACGATTGCCAAAAACAGCATTTGTGCATGTTCCCCCGACTGCTTATAGCTATCCAAGTGAAAAACTTGAAAAATCAGAGCTTAGGGTAATAGATACATAGCTATGTCACTATATATATAAGTCATATTTTGCGTTGTACAAAATTACCTTCAATCTCAAAATAATAGTTTATTAAGATAGGAAGTCATGATAATAACAAATATAGTTAAGACTGGGGAAAAACATTGCCACAGATTAAGCATGGCAATCCTGAACTTTTATGAAAATATGTCGTGTGTCATCTGTGACCTACATGAATAACTTCACACACGGTCACGTGACACGCGTTTGATGAAAGAGGTATTTTATAGATCATTGTTTGGCCTTTGCTTATATTATTGACAAACAGTGAAAAATGTGAGTGAAAACAGATAATACAATTAGCAGTTCTGAAGAAAACCGTCACAATTGTTCAGTTGCATGACGAGTTTAGGCCACGAAAAAAATTATGCAAATTAGGCTAAGGGTAGATTGAATCTACCCATGGCTTATTATTAACTGTAACAGAAGAACAGAGTTTACAGGTTTAATTGTTCCAAGTCACCATCAAGGTGTTGCGTTCAACATTGGCGGTAACGCTTTTTCGTACTTATTGACATATAAAGCGCATGCAGAGAGAAACTTTATCCCCTAATTTTGGCACATTTTGACATAAAATGTTTTCCAGACCGGCACTTTCGCTCGCGTAACTGTCGGTATTATTTTGATCACGTATGATCTTGAGAACGACACTCTCGTTTAAAGGTTTGCTATGCGATAAATTTCGTCCTAAAAGAGAGACAGAACTGAATTAAAACAAATAATAAAATAAATTATAGAAAATGTTACTGTTCTGCCTTCAGATAACAACAGTCCAAATTGAACTGACTACCCAAGAGAGACAGAACTGAGTTAAAAACCCTTCAAATAATGATTATAAAATGTTACTGTTCTGCCTTCAGATAACAACAGTCCAAATTGAACTGACTACCCAAGAGAGACAGAACTGAGTTACAAAAAAACCTTCAAATAATGATTATAAAATGTTACTGTTCTGCCTTCAGATAACAACAGTCCAAATTGAACTGACTACCCAAGAGAGACAGAACTGAGTTAAATAAAAACCCTTCAACTAATGATTAGAAAATGTTACTGTTCTGCCTTCAGATAACAACAGTCCAAATTGAACTGACTACCCAAGAGAGACAGAACTGAGTTAAAAACCCTTCAAATAATGATTAGAAAATGTTACTGTTCTGCCTTCAGATAACAACAGTCCAAATTGAACTGACTACCCAAGAGAGACAGAACTGAGTTAAAAAACCCTTCAAATAATGATTAGAAAATGTTACTGTTCTGCCTTCAGATAACAACAGTCCAAATTGAACTGACTACCCAAGAGAGACAGAACTGAGTTAAAAACCCTTCAAATAATGATTAGAAAATGTTACTGTTCTGCCTTCAGATAACAACAGTCCAAATTGAACTGACTACCCAAGAGAGACAGAACTGAGTTAAAAACCCTTCAAATAATGATTATAAAATGTTACTGTTCTGCCTTCAGATAACAACAGTCCAAATTGAACTGACTACCCAAGAGAGACAGAACTGAGTTAAAAAACCCTTCAAATAATGATTATAAAATGTTACTGTTCTGCCTTCAGATAACAACAGTCCAAATTGAACTGACTACTCAAGAGAGACATAACTGAGTTAAATAAAAACCCTTCAACTAATGATTAGAAAATGTTACTGTTCTGCCTTCAGATAACAACAGTCCAAATTGAACTGACTACCCAAGAGAGACAGAACTGAGTTAAAAAACCCTTCAACTAATGATTAGAAAATGTTACTGTTCTGCCTTCAGATAACAACAGTCCAAATTGAACTGACTACCCAAGAGAGACAGAACTGAGTTAAAAAACCCTTCAAATAATGATTAGAAAGCGTTAATGTTCTGCCTTCAGATAACAACAGTCCAAATTGGACTGACTACCCAAGAGAGACAGAACTGAGTTGAAACTTAGAAAGTGTTAAATCCTGTCTTCAGATAACAACGGTCGAATAAAAACAAGCCGGATTGCATTAGTATTTTTTGGCAGTGAGTTTTTTTTTGGTATCCCTCTGTTGCACTGACGCATATAGATGTATACAGCGATCGAAACATTCCGCTCTTCGATTTTGTATATATCCCGGGTATATATGTCAATGAAAGTTGTAGTTTCTCTACCGGGAAAACTGCGTTTAAAATATTGTAAATCAATTCTATTCAATGCGCTTTCTTTCTCAGTAAGGGATTGCGGCGATAAAAATAGAATGGTTGTATTGAGCTTACTTCTAAACCACTACAAACATTACTTTGTTTAAAAAAACACGGAACAGACTTACCTCAGGCATCCTTCAGCTGATCCTCCGTGTGAATGATCGACGATGTGCATATATATATATGCACGCAAACAGGAATTACCAATGCCTTCCGATTCACTGCGCCATTTTCTACTAGGGATTTACAAGCCTTCAATTGGGTGGATAGTTCTCGTGTAGTTCATGTATTTACCTATCGCGCGTTTGTTTCAAAATTGCGTTCGCACCTCTCAGCACTGGGTGTAGACCCCAAGCTTTATGCTGGACACTCGTTTCGCAGGGGGGGTGCCTCCTTTGCCTACCAATCTGGTGTTCCCATAGAACTGATTAAGGCTCTTGGCGATTGGCGCTCCGATACCATTTTAATTTATCTAACTATGCCCTTAACTGTACGATTACACTCCGCTAACATGCTCTGTAAAGCTATCCTACAACATACCTAACACTCCCTCTATCATCTCACCTCCTCTGGTACATTCCACTCACTTTTCACTTGGGTTTGGGCCTCTAATTATTGTTATACTCTGTATTTCTACGATTGTAATTAGGTTTATTCATTTACCAAGTTGTATGTATGTGTAGGATTTTCAATAAACTGCCTGATCCCAAAACGTTGCTCTCGGGTGAGTTGCTGTGTTTAGGTTGAATATTAATATTATTAATATGAATCTAGACACGATAACCGCTCGGTAGTTTCACATATGGGACCAGGCAGGATCGAGGTCATTTTACCTAGGATTGAGCAACTTCCGAGCATGATAGTCATAAGACTAAACATAGCCAATAAAATCGCAGTACGTATAGTAAAATTACTTGCTATTGCTTAATATCTCGTATGTAACTTTTAAGACTATGTTATCTAGGGTCACTTGGAATCATTCTAGCAACAGTACACTATCGCGTTTTTTTTCTATCAGCTTTCAGTTTTTTAGTTTATATTAGCTTTCCCACCCACCCTCGTTCCGTGGCAGTTATGATTTATTCGTTTATACTCGAATTGTAAAGTCCCTTCATGGGCCTCTAATTATTGTTATACTCTGTATTTCTACGATTGTAATTAGGTTTAGTCATTTACCAAGTTGTATGTATGTGTAGGATTTTCAATAAACTGCCTGATCCCAAAACGTTGCTCTCGGGTGAGTTGCTGTGTTTAGCCACTACAAACATTACTTTGTTTAAAAAAACACGGAACAGACTTACCTCAGGCATCCTTCAGCTGATCCTCCGTGTGAATGATCGACGATGTGCATATATATATATGCACGCAAACAGGAATACGAATGCGTTCACGTTTACAAGCGTTTATTGATCTCAAAAATTCACCGCTTTGAAGTAATCTCGGTTTCACTGCTCGCGCGATTTTATACTAAACCATGGCCACTGAAACAGGACAACCTACTCGCATGCATTATTCAGCGCTCGCTGTACAACAGAGCAAAACTGGCCTTTCGATAACGGAACAATTCATTTACCGTGTACAAGTATAAATTGCCATTTTTAAGATTCAGTAGTATTGTGAAATGCTTTTACTTCATGGACGGCACCGGCAGTGTGAAATCGCCACAACTCACCATTTCCACAGAACTCACCATTTCCAGATATAAATGTACATTATATACATGTCGATCAATCTCTGAGAAGATCAGCCTGTAACTTTAGTGAAAACTCCGACTTGGAGAGCATTTCTACTTACTACTTCACTATTTGCCGCCAAGGTGAAGCGATTTCACCGCCAAAAATTATAATTGATTCTGCCTCCAGAAATGAAAAAGGATCCGCATAACACCAGTGATGACAACATGACTATAAGAGTTTTGACAGATTATAACACTATCGGTAGCCGCATCTTAATCTACTTACGGGATCCTGGGGAGAATTTTTTTCCTGGCCTAAGCTCCTCATGTGTTGAGTTATTATCACAAACAAGGAATTGTCATTGTTGTCACACCCCATCCTTACAGCCTGAATCTCGTATTCAAATCAAAAATGGCATTCATGCACTAGTAGAAAGCGGAAATCAGACATTGAGCCAGAGAGAAAGCAATCTCGCTCCCAGAGCCGGCTCTTTACCCTCATTTACATCCAGTCTAGCGGGAAACGATCGAGATACTCTGGGATAAAGCGTTCCGCCATGACATGGGCCGTAAAACCGGAAGTCAAAGAATCCTGTGTGCGTCCAGTTTGAAACATGGAGTCTTTATTCCACGAGGCTATTCAGTTTTTCTTAAAAAAAAAGGAGCAGGGACGCCCCCCTTCGCAGTAACTGACCGAAAATCGTCCGAAAATCCTGTCATGGTGGAACGCTTTATCCCAGAGTATCTCCACACAGCTGTCAAACGCACTGCGCCTTCGCAGTTCCCGCCAAAACCCCACTGCAAAATGTCCTAAATTTACGACGTCCTCCACGTTTCGTCACTTTAAAGCTCAAACTTAAGAAATTTACTGAAAACTTAAGCTTTGTACTCGGAGTATGCATAGAGAAGTTAATAATTGTTATCCACCAAGTGTCTGAGCTCGTATTTTGGTTTACCACTGCATGTTTTATAACGTTTTCTTACAAACTTCGCGGCCATTACGCTACAATCTCTTGCAAAATTCAAGGCCTCAAAAACCGGAAGTGGCGCCGAAGTTTTGCGTTTGACCGCTGTGTGGAGTATCTCGTTGCCCGTTCGGCGCCGCTGGATAAGGGTAACGAGGTCTCTGGGATCGGGAACAAGATTGCAGAGAAAGTGAATATGTACATCTAACACTTATATTTAAAAAATATATATTTGATGAGAAACGAAGTAGAGAAAATCGAGTAAAGTTATGTAAGATACTTTTGTTGTCTTGTCTTTTATTGTCCGACAACATCCAGGAATTGTTCTAAAAGGCCGTACAGAGAGTCAAGTACCCATCCGCTGTTCGGGCAAATGAGCCCACGCTCATCCCCCGAAGGCGGAACGAAGACCGGACTCGAGAGAGCGGCGGAAATCGAGCCTAGACGCGACCGATCCCGCGATTTTCGTCCCGAAGTTGCTAAAACTTTTTCGCATGCGACATGCTTACGACAAGACTACGACACAAATTGTTTCGTGTAAATCAAACCTACAACTTGCTTACGATTGTCGTGTACGACACGAAAAATGTCAACGTAGGATTTTGAAACCTACAACAAATCGTAGCCACAAACAATGTTAAAAGCAGCGAGAGCTACGAAAGTCGCTTGCGGCAAAATTGTATAGTCTAAATCGACCCTGAAGAACGGCATGATGTTGCGTTACGCTGGCGTGATAATTTTTGGAGTACTCGTGAGTGCTCGCGCTGTTTCTTTATGGATAATAACTCCTTTCGGGGTTTTAATTCCAAAATTTCCGACGTAGACTACGAGCAGTCCCTCTTTCCCAGCTTAGTCCGTCGAGCGAGAGCGATAAAAATTCGCAAGCGGAAATCGCTCTCGCTCGACGGACTAAGCTGCAGAAGCTGGGAAAGAGGGACTGCTCGTAGTCTATTTCCGACGAGCATCCCCGTCCCTTCATATAGAAGTCCCCCCCCCCACGGAAGTTCAAATAAGTACGTCTCTTGTAGCTGATATTGATCATATCTCAGTCTTCCGTGGGAAAGGTGACCTTTATTCTAGGGAAAGGTTCAGAAAATTTCCAACAGTAGCAGTAACTCGGCAGTCAGTCAAAGCAGTAAATGACCAAACTGTTCGTGACTTTTCAGAAGAAATTAACTCAAATTTGCATTTCACAAACACTCGCTGTCTTAACTCACTGAAGCGCAAAACTGTGAACAATGACGAAGATAATCATAATGTTCAAGGCCCAAGGGCAGTGAGACCTTGGTTGGTCAGTTTACCCAATCAAATTGACGGATTCGGTAGCGTCCAGACCCCAAGGAATCTCGGCCATATAACTAAGAAAGATATATACTTCTATCCTCTCGCGGTAATTAGTTTTTTAATTACGACAATTGTTTTCAGCTAGACTTGGCTGAATGCAATGACGAAATAACTTTTTGTTACCCTAATAGGGAAAGCAATATTTTCATGGTATAAACCAGTATCTGATCAGTTTAGCAAAGCAGAAAAACGGCTGTCAAGCCAGTTAGCAGGACCGTATTTACTCACAAATTAATTGCGGTGCCCGTACCCTATATAGACTGCCTTCGCTTCAATAAACTTGACCTCCAAAGTCCTATCCTTCTAATAATAACAATTTATTCAAAAACTCATTGAAATAATATACAAATAAATTATTGAACAGGAAATCCAAAGGTTTCGGATCTGGCTAGTGTAAGTGAAGGCAATTTATAGTTTCTCTTTTTCGCATTTTAACAGTCACTGTGTTGTTAGCAAGTTCACATTGAGAACATTTGGAAACTAAATGGCAGTAGTCGGTGGCTCCGTTACGGTTTTGTGCCATATTGAGTAAATACGGTATGATGAGCAATTATATTATATTTGATGCCTTCCGGCAAGGCTGAGTGAAATCACGCAAAGGTGGAGGCAGACTAAAACTGTTGGGATGTGTGCGTCTTGATCAAGCTATCAATGCAATCAGGTAAGAAAGTAGCTGAACACGACACACTAGCACTATAACTTGATCAGCCAGTTTAGTTACACGGTGCCAGAGCGAGTGGTTCAAACATAGCAGACATAGCGATCAGGCGAATCACTATTCATTCAAAAACTATTCAGTTCAACTAATCGCCGCAGTCAAACAAGCGCGATATGAACATTCAAGTTTCGTTGGCGCCTGAAAATCCACGCATTTGCTCATTCAGTTTATTATACTGCTAATATGTTAACTTAGTTTCAACTTGTTAACAATTAAAACTATAGAAAGACTTCTCTTTGTATGTCGAGATAATGCTGATTGTGAATTATTCAATGGCGAAGTTCCGCTACCTGGCTTTAGCCAAATTAAACCTTGCAAGCAACAAATGTTCTCAAACGAGTACAGGCTACGATTAGTAATAAAAAAAAAGTAAAAATACAAAACAGTAGGAAACTATAAACCTTCAGCGCTAACATACCGAAATAAATGGAACGTAACAGAACAACTTTTAAATAAAATTCATTGAAGCGAAGATTCTCACGCTCTTCGACAGCGGGGAACGCTTTATAATTAAAATGGCCGGACTATAATATTATGTCGCGATATGGCCGATCATGAGACAAATAAGACAGTAAACCAGTTAAAAACCTCCAAGTAATCTCTGCTCGTTTTCTTATAAACGTTTATAATATTAGGCAGAAAAATGATATTATTCATGAAATAGCCTGACTCCTCTAAGTCGTTAATTGTCTGTCAAGTTCACTGTCAACTACGGAGTTATGTTAAATACGTGAGAATCCTGTTAAATACTCATGACCGATGAAGCATGCACTATAACGTGTTTCTTTACACAGTGCACAAAATTCACGATATACACCAACCACTTTTATCCGTAGGATCGAAAAGGGAGGATATCTGTTTATAAATGTTGTTTTTGTTATTTAAATTTGTCAACCAGTGAAACAAAATAACTCTTTAATTCAACAGCCAGTTTCAACAGGTGACTTCGCCTTGACTTGAGTCCGCGAACTAAATTACAGTTAAGGTCGATTCCAATTATTTGAATTTCGTCAAACGTCGAATTTAATTCATTTTCAGTCGTTATTTACATCAGGATTACCCGATAATTACGAGAGTTGAATACCAGAATAAATCCTTCGGGTCAACTCTTTATTCTGATAATTTATTCTGGTATTCAATGCCGACATTCTCGGTGTAATCCGTTGAAAGTTTTCGTGAATTTTGGTCATCCATCGTTTTTCTTGGACTATTTTTACTGAGGTATCGAGAAGTATATGTGAGTGGGATTTTTTAAACAGATAAAGTTGATCAGCCTGAACATGCGCCGAACCGTGAAACACTCCCTTTAATGGACCGTAGTCAGTACTAATATACCTCTTTAGTCTCTTTAGCTCGGTTTGTTTGTTGTCCCATTTCCGACCATGTGATGTTACTCTAGAGAATAATGGCTATGTCTAAAACAAGGAACGGGGAATGGGGGAACGGGAATGGGGGAATGGGGAACGGGAATGGGAATCCTCTAAAAGGCGGAATCTCTAAAATAGGGAATCTCTAAAAGGCGGAATCTCTCAAAAGAGGAATCTCTAAAAGGCAGAATCTCTAAAAGGCGGAGTCTCTAAAAGGCTGAATCTCTAAAAGGCGGAATCTCTAAAAGGAGGAATCTCTAAAAGACGGAATCTCTAAAAGGCAGAATCTCTAAAAAGAGGAATCTCTAAAAGGCGGAATCTCTAAAAGACGGAATCTCTAAAAGTCGGAATCTCTAAAAAGCGGAATCTCTAAAATAGGGAATTATGTCTAAAATCGTTATCCGTTTACTGAAACGTTGAGAAATATCAATATCACCGCTAGATATACGACTCGTGGTTGTCGTCGCTTGCGGCAATCATTTCGAGAATAAATAAAGACCAAGGGACCACACACGGCAAGAGGTATTGAGTTCGCCAGTTACCTACAGCAATATTCTGAACGAAGAAAGAGCGGAGGAATCTCTGAATAATCATCTATACAAGCTGTAGATTCGAAAATAAATGCGGGCCCGCCGAGAAAGAAACGTTGTTAGTCCAAAACTTCAAATTGTGACCCGGGTTGTGACCTCTCTAATGGGCTAAAAACGTTGTCTTGCAGCCACTTCCCGCCATTCGGGTGACTATTTTGGGAGAATTCGCCTTTTTCGACATAAAAAAGCAGCCATTGATCGTATATTCTCACTACTAGTTTAGTTGTTTTAAAACATATTTAGCAGATGTCGCTGATAACATCACAGATAAACACTGACCCCTCTAACTAATGGGCTAAGACTAATTAAGCGGCTTTGTGTTTATGTCCAGACAACGTTTCTTTCGCAGTTTCGCTGTAGGACGTGTTCGTTACCATTTTTGAGAGGCATTATAGAGCTCTATAATGCCTCTCAAAAATGGTAACGAACACGTCCTACAGCGAAACTGCGAAAGAAACGTTGTCTGGACATAAACACAAAGCCGCTTAATTATCTTATGGCTTTTTATTTAACGTCAGTTCCACTCCACTGAGCATCATGTAACCTTTGTTTCCCAATTACATCATGTTTTTGCATCACAACGCTTATGCAACCACTCACATCATGCAATTTCCCCGAGCTTAAAGCCATTCTGGCTCTTTTTCAACATAAAAAGCAGCCGTTGAGCGTATATTCTCACTACTAGTTTAGTTATTCATGTCATTTTAAAACGTGACCACACACAATGAAAACATATTTAGCATGTGTCTCAGATAACATCACAGATAAGGTGAATTTTTTCGTGGCTCTTATAACTCATGTTATTTAATTTTGTTTGCTTCTTTTACTAAAATTTAATAACGCAGTGTTTGTTACCATTTTTGAGAGGCATTTGAGAGCTGGTTAAGTTTTTCGTCTCCGAATTTTTTAATACGAGCAATTTGAAACGGTCATTTTTTATTAGCCGCAGGTCAGTCGTAATACAAACAAAACAATGTCAGCGAATTTTTGGACTGATTACAGATAAGATAAGATAAGTTTGTTTTGATTATTCAGAGATTCCTCATTATTTCTTCGTTCAAATTGCAACGAAAATTACAATCTAGTGACGTGCACAGAATTGATTTTCATACCAATGGGGGTCTGTACAGACTATTTGTGTGGTCCCTTGGAATAATTAGACGTTTTTGAGCCACGCACGTCAACCGGAAGTCGAATATTCTCTTCTTTGGCGCGTATTACCGACTTTTTGTCAGTAACGTCAAGTTGTAAATACTAAAACGAGGGCTTTCCAACTCATTGGCGGGGTACCAAAGGGCACCAAAAACAAGAACGTTCGCCTTCCGGTACTGCCGTCCGTGGCTCAAAAACGTCTGTGCATAAGCTCTCTATTGTCGCAAGCGACGACAGCCATGAGTCGTATATCTAGTGATATTGATATCAACGAAAACTCGCCTTTTAGAGATTCCCTATTTTAGAGATTCCGCTTTTTAGAGATTCCTATTTTAGAGATTCCGCCTTTTAGAGATTCCGCCTTTTAGAGATTCCTCCTTTTAGAGATTCCACCTTTTAGAGATTCCCTATTTTAGAGATTCCGCCTTTTAGAGATTCCTCCTTTTAGAGATTCCACCTTTTAGAGATTCCCTATTTTAGAGATTCTGCCTTTTAGAGATTCCCTATTTTAGAGATTCCTCCTTTTAGAGATTCCCTATTTTAGAGATGCCGCCTTTTAGAGGATTCCCATTCCCGTTCCCCGTTCCCCATTCCCCCATTCCCGTTCCCCCATTCCCCGTTCCTTGTTTTAGACATAGCCAGAGAATAATGTTTCATTCAAATTGAATCATATTCACGTGCATTTTTAGATAAACAAAGGAACAATTCTCTAGGGAACATTATCGAACATTACGTGGTCTGAAATGGGCAATTTGCAATTACGAACTGCTAATTAAGGTCGGCTTTCGATTGGGAAATCAGGATTTTCATTTTCAAATCCGGATTTCGGATTTCCAAATCGAAACACGAAATCCGAAAACGGATTTCGACCTACCGAAATCCTAGCTTCTCCGATCCAAACTTGGATTTCATGGACTTGCTACCATTTGCGTTTTTTCGGGCAAAGCTGTTCTCGTGAGCAGCGGTCTGTCGCCAATTGTGCGCGCGCAATGACTATATAAAAGTTTAGGTATAAAATAATTCAGTTTCCCTAACAACCTTGTTTAATCCCCGACGAAGTGTGTAGTAATCAGACGAAACCGGTCCGATGATAATAAAACAAATTAAGTTAACAAGATTCGTTGCTGTGTGCCGCTCACTAGCTGACCCATTTAAAAAATCAATAAAAAAATACGGAATTAAAACAATTAAAAAATTCGCCATTTTCCATAGATTGCGCACGCACAATTGGCGGATAAGCCAGACCGCTTCTTAGAACAGTTTTGCAAAACTTTTTCGGATTTCCGGAAAAAAATAACCTGCAAAAATAGAAAATCCATGAAATCTAACTTTGGGTTGGTTAATTGAAATCTATCTCGAAGAAGAATTTCGGTGAGTCGAAAGCCGTTTTGGGATTTCGTGTTTTATTGGGAAATCCGAAATCCGGCCGGATTTCCCAATCGAAAGCACCCTAAGTTCGCTGAATTTTGTTGGACACACGAAAAGTTCGACGTTTGGCCCTGACCTTACTCTTGTTCCAACTCTGGATGTGTTACCTTTCAGATTTCCACGAATATAACAAAACCAATGGGTGCAGAGTACGACCGTCTGGAGTCAGAACCTGGACGCAAGGAAAATCCCAAGAGAAATGCCAACGTCTTTTCCATTCTCTCATTCTGGTGGGTGGGAGAGATTCTTGCCATTGGAAACAAGCGTCCACTCGAAAAGGATGATTTATTTCCTTTACTTGACGAGGATAAAACTCAAACGTCGACAGAAAAACTCCAGGGGACATGGAATGAAGAAACAACAAGTTGTGCCTCAAACAAAATAGGGAATGGATATCGATTATTGAAAGCAATCATTCGAGCGTTCCCTTATACTGATTACATGGTCATTTTGAGTATAACTTTGTTAGCTGGTGTTTGCAATGTTCTTCAGCCCGTGTTTCTGAGTCTGCTGTTACTGGAACTAATGAAGACTTCTGTTGAAGAGTTCTGGTGGGCGTATATCTACGCTGCAGGAATCTGTCTGAGTTCTTTTGTCCGAGCTATTGCTAGTTATCAGTGGAATTATCAGGCGTATTTAATGGCCCTTCGGTGGAAATCAGCAACAATTGGAATTGTTTACAAAAAGGTGAGAACAATGCTAATAACCTAGATAAAACAAATCTACAGTAGAACCACCCTGTGCAACCACCTCTCATAAGCGACCACCTCCTGTAAGCGACCACATTTCCAAAATACCAAAAATGACCCCAGTCAAATCACAATATTCGGAACCTCTCGTAAGCGACCACCTTCCGTAAGCCGACCGTGACCACTTTTGATCACTTTTGGGCCGAAGGTTTGAAATTAACAACGTCTGTTTACATTAATTGTTTTCTAATTTGTCTTCATTTGCAGGTTTTATCTCTAAGCCAAGCAGATATATCAAACATAACAAGTGGATATGTCATCAATCTCATCGCTTCTGATCTACAACGCTTTGAGCTTTCAGTGGCGAGCATCGCTTTTTTAATTCAAGCCCTGTTTGAATTGTCCAGTGTCTCGTTTCTTATGTTCTACTTGTTTGGTTGGAAACCTTTGTCAGGCGTGGGTTTTTTGCTGATTCTTTCACTGTATTACGGTATGATGGGAAGAGTGTGTGCTACCCTACGCTCAAAAATATCTAAAGTGGCTGATCACCGTGTCAATGTTATGAACTCCATCATTTCTGGGATTCGTACCGTCAAGATGTACGCCTGGGAGAGGCCCTTCATGGAAAGAGTGCAACGAATACGAAGGTAAGAGTAACTAACACGCCTGCTAAATATTCTATATGTGTTTGTCGATGTATGAACCAAATATATATTGTTTATTTAAACTGAAGTTATTTGAAATACTATAAGTACAAAACACATGCATGATACCAAGCTGAGACCCGCCTTTTGAAGAGAAACGAGAACATGTTATCCCAATTCTTCAGAAGATTAAAGGCAGGATTGAAGTTTGTTAATTGTTTTTCTTTCTTTTAGGCAAGAAATCCGTCTAATTAGATGGAAAACAGCAATATTGGCAACTTCAGCATCTCTACTCTACACATGTACGTTAATCGCTGCTTTCATTTCTTTGGTTACCATGGCAACCACGGGAACTCAATTGAACTCATATAATACTTTCATGATTTTATCGCTGATAAGTACACTAAGAATAACCGTAGCATGGAATATTGCTGAACCAGCGAAACTTTTGGCAGATTTCGCTACAGCTCTGACTCGTATCCAGGGTATACTTGAATTCGACAATGATAACATCCACAAATATCTTCAGGATACCTTCGCGAATAATAGAAACAGTGACTTACACAAAACAAACGTTGACGAAAGTGGTGATAAAATTACCGAAATTAACATTCACTCTGGCAAAGATCCTATACTTTTGCTGGAAAATGTTGTTTGTAGTTGGACGGCCAATTGGAATAACCCAACTTTGAAATATGTGTGTTTATCAGCCGACAAAGGTGACTTATTTTTCATTACTGGCCCGGTTGGTTGTGGCAAGTCATCCTTACTGTATGCCATTTTGCGGGAAATCCCACTTTTCAAAGGCGAAACATCGTGTCTGGGAAAAATTGCCTGGGTTGGTCAGCAGCCCTGGGTGTTCTCTGGTACCGTACGGGACAATATTTTGTTTGGCGAGGCATTTGACTCACAAAGATATCGCATGGCATTACAGGCATGCGATCTGGACAAAGACTTGCAAAGGTTCCCGGATGGTGATATGACAGTTGTAGGAGAACGTGGAATAGTTCTGAGTGGTGGTCAGCAGACTCGTGTTGAATTGGCACGCGCAGTGTATTCCAATGCTGATGTCTATCTGTTGGATGATCCATTAAGTGCAGTGGACTCAAAGGTGGGGCATCATATCTTGAAATCTTGCATCAATGGTTTATTGCATGATAAAACTCGGTTGATGGTCACTCATAATCTCGAGGCCTTGAGAGATGCCAAACACATTGTAGTAATGGAAGAAGGTTCAATTTTGGTGAAAGGCGACTTTTCATTGTTGCTTAGGTCTGGTGTTGACCTCGATGGCATAAACAAACATGATGTAAAGAAAACTGTTACTGTGCAGATGGAAAAGCCCTTAATTGAAGACAGATTGGTAAATGAAGGAAACCTAGAGGAAGAATTTAAGCGACTGGAAATTGCTGAAGAAGATCGCGTGATTGGTTACATATCGTGGAAACTGTACTGGCACTACATGCGAGCTGGAATGCGTTGTATTCTAGCTGTAGCTGTGATTACACTTTTCCTCATCGTTCAAGGTTGGTTAACGAGATTTCCTATACTCTTTTTATAATCTGTGTTTTTGTTGTTTTCCTATTAATTGTTCCTTAACTTTTTTAATTTAATATATTCCTATTCTTATTTCTGCTATTTTAGGATCACTCATACTTCCTGATTGGTGGCTACTTCATCTGACCAGTCGATCACATGACCAGCAGCATCAACTTGAGGATCTTTACATATATGGAGGCCTGGTGGGTGGAGCAGTGTTATTGTCAATCATTAGAGCAGCTGTGTTTTTGAACGCGCTGATAAACTCTTCTAATCGCCTTCACAACTCCATGCTGTCATCAATATTAAAAGCTCCGGTTTTGTTCTTCGACACTAATCCTGTTGGACGAATATTAAACAGGTTTTCTCGAGATATTGGCATCGTGGATGAGTTATTACCAGATGTATTCCTAGATGCTGTACAAATGGTTCTGTTTTGCGTAGGAGCTGTTGTTTTTCCGTCTATCCTGAACCCCTGGATTATCCTGCCAGCCACCCCGCTCATGATCATATTTGTTTTGATTGGGCGATATTACCTGAAGACATCACGTGATCTGAGGCGACTGGAAGGAGTAAATCGAAGCCCAGTCCTTTCTCATTTTAGCGACACTTTGATGGGACTGGTGACTATTCGGGCGTATAAGAGGGAAGATGCCTTTCTGAAAGCATTGTACAGGTTGGAGTTTATAACTTGCTGTGTTGTCACTTTTGATAATGTATGTAAATTGGCTCCTGACTGTAAACATGCTGTTTTTTCTTGTTAGACCTTTTTTGTTTTTGTTTTCAGATGTCAAGACGATCACAATCAGATCTGGTTCTCTATTCTATCCACCACGAAATGGTTAGGCTTCCGTATTGACATGATCTGCGTTAGTTTCGTGTCATTTGTAGTGTTCCTCGCTATCGCCACCCAATCTGGCTCAGGTAAATCATTTAAAATGTTCAATTTATCGGAATTACAGTACTCTATTAAGAAAAAAACACAAATAGCAGATATAAACATTATACAACAACGCATGTTGTAAAAAAAACGTTGCTTTACTTGACGTTTCGTATGCTACGCAACATACATCTTCAAAAGTGACAGATGAAATTGAAATTGAAATTACAAAGATATATCTAAGCAATCGGGAGTCTGGAGCTTCTCAAACAGACGATTTTCATTTGTAACTCCGTGTGTGTGTTTTGTTTAGCTTATTGTTAAGAGCATTGTTCTTAATCCCGGTACCAGAAAATAGTGAAGCTCCTAAGCTCCATTTTTATAACGTCCCATTTAAGTCCCAAGTCCTCAACTTCCTTGTATTTTTCCTTGTATAGCTTAATATTATCTCTAATTTTATTGACGTACGTTTCATCCTCAAGCAGACTAGAATTAAACTTCCAAAAGCCCGGGCCAGAACGCCTCTGATGCTCGCTGGATTGCACGTTGAAGATCACTGCTGAGTGAAAAAAAACTTTGTTGAATACCTCTCCCCACACAAAAAAAAAAGTCAAACGTTTGGGCACAACAACCACAATAAAACTTGGCTTGACTCAAAATACTTCTGGCCGTTCAAGGCTTTAAGTCGATCATCAATTGTTGCTCGGCAACTTTTCGTCAACTTTTCGTATTTAGAGCAACTTTTTGCATCAGTTTGAGCAATTTCTACCCATTCTCAGAAATCGGAGCAGCTTTTAGTGTTTATATTGGTCTTACTGCCATGTTTCACAATGCTTATAGTTATTAGATTCTTTGGCAATTTCCCATGTAAAAGGGGAGCCTGATGCCAGGCTTGTTGGCTTAATGTAGTTTGGTCTGCTTTTGGTTAGCTGCCAACGTGATCTAGGCATTTGCTAGTCCAGTTCTGGCCCTCTCTCTGTCACGCAACGCTACGCTCTCGGTGGAGAGGGTCCAGGGACATTTGTCTGCGCATGCTCGCGATAAACCAATCACAGCGCATCTTAGCTCACATGTGACTTTTAAACTCGAGCAAGAGAAAATATATTTGGTCTTCCATCAGTGCATACTCCGCTCTTCCTTTGACTTAACACCTCGCAAATTATCGCAGACATGAAGGGAAAGTGCCGGAGAACATATTTCAGTGGATCAGTCGGTATATTGTCGTTCACGTATTACTCGCTTGTCAGCACGTTTAAAATTGCATGTTTATGTATGTTCTCGAATGTTCTCGCGTGATTGTAGCCTAGTTGTCTCGTCGGATATAATGTTTCAATTACTACTTAAGTCATGAATGCTGTTATTTTAGTGTGTGAGTTCTCTTGTAACAAAACCAAGCACGTTTCGGTGGAGCTCTCCCACCGAGCGAAATAAACCTTCAAGATTGTACTTGGAGTAGTTCTGTCCGCTACTGATACCTGCTACATCTTTACACAGGAAGAAACAGCCGAACTTACAGTATCTACAAATACAGGATCGTATTCAGGAAACATTTCTCTATACTTTTCACTGACCGAGATCGAAACACCCGTCATCTTGTCAGTATAAAAATACATGCGCAGTAGCGATTAGCTAAGAAGCTGACTATCCGATGAGCATGCGCAGACAATTGTCCCTGGACCCTCTCCACCGAGAGCGTAGCGTTGCGTGACAGAGAGAGGGCCAGAACTGGACTAGGCAATTGCAAGTCAGCGGTTATTTAAAGAAAATTCAAAATGGCGGACGAGGACAATGATGCGAGTGACTCAAGCAATTAAAATTATGGACAATTTATTTAGCAACTTCGGTTGCAGTAAAATTGCATGAAAATGCTTTGATAGGGCGACTAGCATATTTCTTCTTTAGACCAAATGACAGAAAAGAGCAACTTTCTTAATAAAAAAGCAACTTCCTGGATCAGTTTTTGGAGCAACTATTGATGAGCAACGTTTTGATAAATTTTCAGAAAACGTTTTGAGAAATGTCGAGCAACTTGACAGGGACAGCCCTATCATCGAATGGCAAAATTCTAATGAATTTGCTTGATGTTCATTCTTAGGTATCACAGCCTTGTCACTTATATACACCCTTCAACTGGCAGTAGATACGTCACAATATGGCGTGAAGCAGTGCTCAGATGTTGAAAATTACATGACGTCTGTAGAACGTGTCATCACATATACTCAAATTGAGCAAGAGCCTGGGCATGAGTGTCGTCATCAACCTCCATCAAGCTGGCCAGAGCATGGTCGAGTACGAATAAATAATCTGGGTCTAGTTTACTACCAGGGTGGGCCAGGAATACTTAAAGATGTCAGTTTTACTGTTGATTCGCACGAGAAAATTGGAATTGTTGGTCGCACAGGAGCTGGAAAGTCGTCACTGGTTTCAGCTCTTTTTCGCATGCCTCAACCGACTGGTCATGTCATCATTGATGACGTCGACATCGGCCATATCAACATTCAAAGCTCTCGCCGTGTGATGTCAGTCATTACCCAGAATCCTATTCTGTTTACTGGTCCACTGCGCATGAACTTGGATCCTTTTGAGGAGCACGAAGACAAGGAACTCTGGGATGCATTGGAAGAAGCGAGTTTGAAGGCCATGGTTGAAAAGTTACCACAACAATTGAGTGAGGAGATTAAAGAATGTGGTGCAAACTTCAGCGTCGGCGAAAGACAACTGCTGTGTCTGGCTCGCGCTTTATTGAAGAAAAACAAAATTATTGTAATGGATGAAGCAACGGCAAATGTCGATTACAAAACAGATCGACTCATTCAAGAAACAATTCGCACAAAACTTAAACATTGCACAGTTATTACAATTGCACATCGATTGAACACCATCATAGATTACGATCGAGTTTTGGTTCTGGAAAACGGACAAGTCGTTGAATACGACAAACCTGAAAATTTACTGCAGAACGAAGAAGGACAATTCTCAAGGCATTATCATGGCTATGGTAACAATGCCGATGGAAATGCAGAACAATAATTTAGTCTAATGAACTGAACATGGATTAAATTTTCGTATTGAACGGCATTTCTTATGATCCTTGCCTGTTTCTATGAAACTATGCCAGTCAATCTTGCTACAGACACTGCAGACAATATTATAAGAAGGGCGAAGCGTCCAAAAAATGCACAAATCTTTATTAGCAAAAGGCGTTCAGTTTTTTTAAGGTGGCCTTACAATAGTTCTGAGGGGTAAAAAGGACTCGTCTTTTAATTCTTCTATCAAGTGTTTTTTGTTAGGACTTCCGATTCTGTCCGATCGGTCTGGCTAAGTTAAAGCTTTATAGTTTCTCTTTTTCGCGGAGGCCGAGGTTTATGTTATCTGCCGAAGCCGAAGGTTGAGGCGGATAACACAAACCGCTATATGATAGGCCATTTTAATGTTTTTGCTTAGTTACCTGGCCTTTGAGCAGAAGGGAGGCATGAGTTGACTTTGTTTTGATACAAACCTCCTTGTTTTTCATATGTAAATCCTTATGTTCTTATGCTAACTAGTTTCTGGTCTCTATTATTTCAAGGTCAATCCAAACCTCGCTTTCATAAGGAGGCCAGGTTACACTTAACAGAACTGTAAAATGGTCTAATACAATACCGACAATACCAGCTATGCAGCAGTAAATAGAATTTATACAAACCACGCGTGAGAACAAATGTGGGTAAAAAGATGGTTTCCTCGACGGAAATAGGCCATTTTCGAATTGCCTTTTGCCTCGGTTTCAAAACGAGTCCTGGTGCACAACCCTTCATATGGAAATGAGTTTTCATTGTCTTGCAAATCAATTGTGCACCAGGACTCGTTTTGAAATAGAGGCAAAAGGCAATTCGGAAATGGCCCATTGATCTGTGGACCAACTTGTTCCCAGTCAAATAATTAAAAGTACAGTCAAACCTGTATATAACGGCCCTGTATATAGCGGTCACCCTGTATATAACGGTCACCGAACAACTTCCCGAAAATCGTGCCTTATATTTACTGTAAAGTTTACCTGTATATAGCGGGCACCTGTATATAACGGACGCGGTCACCCTTTAGACTTCCCGAATCGGCCACAATTTCATTATTTTTTACCTGTATATAACGGTCAGCAATTGGATTACGATCAAACCACTAGCTACAAGGAAACTTAAGGAGAAACTGAAGTACTGTACACAGTACTGCACCTCCCTAAAAGTACACCACGGACATTTTAAGGGCCTTTTACTCATATTTATTGCGTTGCTGTTAATTGTTATTGTCAATAAAATGTAAATTGAGTGATTATTTCCACATATAATAACATTATTCATTAACTTCCAGTAGAGTTTAAAGGAAACCTGTATACAAACCTGTATATAACGGTCGCCTGGCCATTTCCCAAGGGTGACCGTTATATACAGGTTTGACTGTATTTTATTTATTTTAAAAACAAAATCATTATTAACTGTCGGACCAATATTCTAGTTAGCTAACCATATAGCCAAGAGTGTTAAACTGGAAAATAGACCACTCATAAAATTCATACGAAACGCCTAGGCGCTATGTTTCACACATTCCTTCGGGCACCATGAGGGAACTAAAACCCGCAAATGTCAGTCTTGTCATTTCAAGAGAGGAAAAGAACCAGAAATGTTTAAGTTAATATCTAGCAGAGACAAAGTGGATCTGACTATATTTGGAAATAATTATATTTCGCGGTAGAATAAAGAAGCATAATTATTTTCGCGGCTCGCTTCGCGATCACAGTCTTCATTCGTACGTGTGCCACGATTTGTCGAGGTTATCGGCGAAATTGGTAATCCATAGGACTCGGTAAGCCTTTAAAAAAATACTTCCATACAGATAATTCTACGCCAAATGATTTGTTTGCCTCGAAGACGTTTGCTGTACGATCCCGCAAGACGACAATGGCGCGTAGCATCTGGGCGCGCAGAAATTCGGGCGTACAGGCCAGCTTGCAACAGTAAGCTGCGAATGCCGAACGAATCAATACTACGATCGTTGTTTAGTTCCTTCTTTCGTTGCGTTGATATGTTTGTTTCTAAACCAGCACGAATTCAGTCGATGAACCCGCGTAGCTCATGAGCAACACGGTAGAAAAAGCGGACTGGCGGATTTCCAGTGTTTCAGCTGCTTCCTTTCGCAAATAACAATAAAAATATCGGACGATGTCTGTCGGATGTGTTTATACTGGGTAATTTGTGCATTTTTATTATTGTCGATTAGATCCGATTATCCAATTCCATCCAAATTTATGTATTTTTATATTTAACAAATAAAGAAGCCAAACCCATGTATTATACTGTCATAAAACACTCCGGGAATTTGAGAACACGAGAGAAATTTAGAAAACACGAGCCGCAGGCGAGTGTTTTCTAAATTTCTGGAGTGTTCTCAAATTCCCGGAGTGTTTTATGACAGTATAATACATGGTTTTGGCTTCTTTATGTGCTTTAAAACATAGATTTACGCGCGCGAAACGATAAAACACGCTTTTCTATGTTATATTTAACAATTATACCATGAGCCCGCGTTGGATACGAGATGATAGATAGCCAACGAGCGCGTAGCGCGAGTTGGCTATAATCATCTCGTATCCAACAAGGGCGAATGGAATAATTGTTTTATTAAAATCTTTAGTAGCTTTAGGTGAAAACTTCGGTATTACTTTTTAAACAAGACTATACATCGACTGAGTGATTTTTCAGTTCGATTAAATGAAGTATGATTTGTATGAAAACGGCGGCAAACGTCTGGCGACCGGCGCTGTCTTCGGTCAGTTCGATAAACAAGCTGAATGAAAATAGAGCTGCAAGACTGAATTTTCTTCGGATTAATATTCGCTGTTTCTTCGTATATTCTGGAAAATTGTGGAAATGTGGAGCTGAACATTTTTCATTTTACAAGTTGAACTGATGGACAGCTGAACGGGTTGTTTATACGGCGAGCAAATCGTGCACGTCTGCAGAATTGTGTTGAGACGAGCGAAACTGAGCCAGTTGAAATCAAGTTCACTGAAGTATTAAAGAGCAAAGGAAAGAGTCAATATCTACATGGATGGAGAGAAAAAGAGTGACCTTTCAAGATAATTTCACTGTGAAGTGATCCGGCTTCGATTGTACCATCACCAACGCTTGACGAACTGTGATATTGTTTTCAATGCTTCGTCTCTGATGGATATTTATTGTGCTGATTTTAAAAGCTTAGTCCAGCTGGAATTAACAAGCCTCTTCGAAATACAAGGTACTAGGTTAAGGTTGGGGCCAACTTTTTCAAGTTTGAGTTGCCAAATCCAAAATGGCGTCGACTAGTGGCGGCGGCGGACACGGTGGAAAGCGTAGCAATTCAGGGCGAAAAAGAATATTCAATACCCCGACAAGAGCCAAGAGAGAGTGGACAAAACCCCATAAACGCATTTATCTTGAAGATAACAGTTTCAAAACATGGCTTGAAGCGAAATTCGTTGCAGGTTACGAAGGATACAGTGATACGATACCGGCAGCAGTTCGAACATTTTTTCGAACGGTTAGTAGCAGCCGTTCGGCTTGCTAACCGTTCGGGTAGTGAACGGCTTTTAGCCTTTCGAACGGAAAGCCGTGTTGTACGTTTTCGCGTGAGAGGTCACAGCTGAGGTCACATCTGTTTCGATCACTCGTCTATTGAGCCGTTCAAACGGCAACGGTTATCCGTTGAAAACTTATGTACGAATGGATAAATCTAAGCTTGGCTGTCGAAAGTGCGTTGCGTTACGGCCGTTGCAAAAATATTTTGTATGCAAATCATGTTTCGGAAATACGTATGCGAACAGCGCACGCTGTTACAGTAATATTACGACTTTATCTGTTTTACAAAATCGTGATTAGAAACAAAATACATGCAAATATTTTCACTAACCGTCATTATGGAATGGCGGCCAAATAATTTATGGTCGACAGGAAGTGAGCAGTTTTCGCGCATGCGAATCCGTGACAGTGCCCCTTTAAGCTTAAATATTTTGTAGTGTAATTCATTCATTTTGAACGAATTTGTGCAGATTTGTATTGGTTTCTGGACTTTCCCGTAAATTGTTTCAGGCTTCCTTTTATAAATAGTGCTCGTTCAGTTGCATTTGTTGTACAATTACAAGCATTTCCCATTAAATATTTCGTTCCAAACTTTGCTGCATTTTCTAGCAGTTTTGTTACTTCGTCTTCAGTCAATTCTGCCGTGAAACAATTTTCTCCGGCGGTCATTGTTCCTTGGAGAGAGAACAAATTCAGCTCTCTTTCTCGCCGATGAGTTCATGGTATAATGGCTCATATCCCATGGCCTCTAAGCCAGTTCGGGCCATACCCAGTTCTGGAGACCTGTTTTCCTGTGATGTGATTGGCTGAGACAAAACCAAAACAAAGCAAATTTGACCGCGAGAAACTGGGCACTAGTAAAGTCTTGGATATATTTTCTCGTCGCGGCCATGTTGTAATGCGGCGATCGTTGAGTGATCTAAAATTCACTCAAACAGTCGAAGATACCATTTATTTCTGGTGTTATTACAGAAATTCAACGAACATTTAATCAGCTTTTACGCACGCAGGTTGAATCGCGCGAATTTGTTGAAGATCAAACTCTCGCGCGGTGCTCTTGCGGCCGAGTGAAACAGGAGTGAAACGAATGCCCTGCCACCGGCCTGCTTGTTCTTACTGTACTTTTGGCTTGATTTGGGCTTTGCAGTTATAGTAGGTTCTCCTTGAAAAGCGAAGTAAATAAACCTGAAGGCTCAGAGGGCATGACAGACTTCGAGAGTCCCACTCATCTGTAATTTACTGCCAGATTTGAATGCCAAGTGCCCTCAGTCTTTTCAAAGGACTTCCATGCATTAGATATATTTACGGGTAGCTATTCAGTTGGAAACCAATCTCATAGGTTATTGGTGTAATTTTCGAATAGCAAATGTGTGTGCAAGCATTATCATCAAATCTGTAATAATTTAGCTATGTTTAATTTTCATGGCAAATCAAATTAAACATCTCTCCCTGTTGTACAGTATACATGTACATGTATTATTGTCTGGCCAATTTCGATGCCCTGCAGATAATCCTTTTCAGGTAAAATATCAGCTTGAGATCAGGCTCCTGAAGAAAATTTGCGAGCGAAGCGAGCCGAGTCGCGCTAGTAAAATATGAAAGCCTTAACCAACTAGCAGAAAAGGCAAGTTTGTGTAAATCATTGTGTTGGCTAGTAAACCATTTTTTTGCTGGTATAAACAAAGGCCCTTGGACGGACCAGCTAAATTTCAAGTTAGAACATTTTCATTCAATTTTTTTTTTGAGAAGCAATGATTGATTGTTTAGCTGGGGCTTAAGAGACCTTAAGACAGCCAGCATTAACTCAAGTGGCCACCAAGCTACTCCAATACATCAAGGTGTCACAAATAAAAGTAACAGAACATAGCCATTAAAATAAAATTCAATTTATTTTTAACACAACTTGACCTTGTATCCCAACCAGTACAAATAGGATTAAGAATTTTAACATTAAATATGTGCATCTCAGGGAAAGCTTGTTTATTTACTCCTGTCGCAGTTTCTTTGTCGATTGAAGGACCTGGAACAAATAATATTACAGTTTTAATCAGTATTGATTTCAAATATGTTGTAGATGTTGTAGTATATTAATTTTACAAGTGGCTGAAACATGCTAAAGGTAATTTTTGTTCATATCAGTATTAGTAAGGAGAGAGAAAGGTGCCATTATTATTTTTGCTGAATTTGTTTTGCATCTCCATTTCATTGGGTGGTAGCCTGAGATCAGGCTCCGACAGGCTAATTGGGTGGCTGATACATGTATGTGAACTGCACAGAGATAACAGCAGTCTGTTTATTAATTCCTTTGGAGATGCATAACTTTAGCTAGCATACAGAATTGCTTGGAGTGTGGGAAAGCTGTAATTCAATTTTTTAATTATGTTTTTGCACTACATGTACATGTGATTGCTGTGAGTACTATTTTGATTTTGGAGAGAAAATTATACATAAAGTTCCCTGGAACAAAAAATGGCGAGACTGCACCACCACCTGCTTGCCTATTTTTGCCACTTTGGTGAGGTATTTGGCATTAAACTGGCTTTGGCATCACCAGTGATACATATGTTATAAAGTCACAGGGCAAAATTTGAAACCATAAGTGAATACCACCAAATTTATAACTTGATAAATTAAAAAAATAATAATAATCTGTCAGCATTGGGTTAACCATGAAGCAACGCAAAGCTCACAATGCCTCCCAATCAAATGTGGCATAATTTATGATAAATACAGTCAAAGGTCTCGTTGCAACCACTTGCATAAGCGACCAAGCTCTACATGTAGTTACAACCACTTTTAGGAACTTATGTACCAACTGTACCAACTGTCTTTTTCTTTGTTTTAAGCTCTCGTAAGCGACCACTTGTTGTGCTACACCTCAAGTTACGACCACATTTTCGAATTCCTGAGGTGGTCGCTTATGAGAGCCTTGACTGTAATTTGAAAATAAAAATTTAAAAACATGATAGTGTGTTGTTAAAGACCAGGAACAAATAAATGCATGGAACATTTTCACTGGAACATAAATCATACGCCTTTCCTAGTGATAGAAATTAATAGAGTATACATTGTAGACTTAATTTGTTTCTTGTGGGTCTGACAAGCCAAATGAATGCAATCAGCATGACCGTGTTAAAGGAATTATGGGGAGCAGGGATGGCACAGCAGTGGTGAGAGCACTCGCCTCCCACCAATGCGACCCGGGTTCGAATCTCGGACCCGACACCATATCTTGGCCAAGGGTTTTTTGCCGGATACTACGATTTTCCTCCCTCCACAAAAACCAACATTCAAAAGTTCCAATTCCGGCAGGGATATTTTGCAGGTTGCAGGTTGCAGGTCAACTGCTAACCCAAACCCCAACAATTAGGCTAACCAACTAGGCTAACCTTCAGTTAGAATTAGGCTAACCTTCAGTTGGGCTAATTTAAGCTAACCGGGGCTAACCGTGACGCCATTCTCTTCCTAACCGCGTGTGTAATGTTTCTAAAAGTAGTCTCAACCTGCAACCTGCAACCTGCAAAATATACCTGCCCTTCCAATTCGATCTGGAAAGAGTGGAAGAGTGGATTTTCACTGAAATTGCCATTATTTATTTATTTTTAATTGTATTTTTAATTAAAGTACACTAAACCCATGAACATATTTCACTTTGCCTTGGTGAATGCTTTGTTTAAGAAATGTTGTACACGGCCAATAGCCGATTCCCTACGACTTCCCTAACTTTATATTCCTTCATTTAGATCGACTTTTCATGACCACGTCGATGGTGTCGAAACTCGTAATCTTACGCTTTGATCATATTACATGGCGCCCAAATTACACAGACCACAGATTTTCAACGGCCGTGCATATGAACAAAAGTATCGTGCATATGACTTCTGTTTTGACCAAAATGAAGTACATTTACTCTAGTTTCTCGCAATATTTTTTTTAAGAACCCAAAAATTGTTACATACCTTAAATTTTCACTTAACCAACGACAAACACTGTAACGCGGCCTTCGAAACTAACACGTTTGATCGATTTTCAACGCAAATATCTTCTCCCCAACGCGAAGGACGCCATCTTTCTTTAGTTCACCGTGTTGCTGAGATGTCCCTTTATACTCCCGCACAGTCTTATGGGATAAGCACAAGGGACAAAAACGCTAGGTGTTTAGAAAGCGGGATGAATGGAGTTTTTCCATAAGGACCCAAGACGCCATTACTGATGACGTCATCAGGTCTCCAGAACTGGGTATGGCCCGAACTGTAAGCCAATCAAAACTCTAGAAATGCATTATCCAATGGTTCAGTTTTTAATAAACTCTGATAAAACATGGTTTTTAATCAATCAGAGCGCGCGAAGTTTTCAGTTTATATTTTAATTACTGATATAAACAGTAAATGTTTATTAACTTTGTGCTGCAAATATACAAGACAAATTTCCGAGGCCCTGAATTTCTCTGAAAAATTAACATTAACAGAAGATAACATAATAGTCTGCAAGATCAAGAAAGGAGAACAGGAGATTGTGCGACGTGACAATTTCTTTACTTGTATCAAACCACTTTTTATTATAATATGATATGATATTATACAATATTGATATTATACGTTAGTATAATTTTCAGAGGTGAATATGAGAATCCGATATTCTGATTGGTCGAGAAACTCGACTTATGACTCTATAATCACCTCCCGCGAGGTGATTATAGAACTTATGGCGCGGTTGCTAAGCTAAGCCACATTTGCTATGCTGACAAGTAAACATGGCGGCTGGTTTTTGAATGAGATTTTCGTTTATTCTGAAAACATCACTCAAACTACTGTATCTTCAAAGTACTGGGAGGTTAGGAAAATGACCACGAAGGACTTTGGCCAAAACTCTTTTCAAGAAATGGTTTTCAAAAGTCATTTAAAAATCGTAAACAGTGGTTTCGTAGATCGCCAGCGATGACAAACTCCCATGCAGATCGAGTGGCGGGCTGAAATTTACTATTCTTGGACCGAAGCTACTGATTTCCAGACGATACCTACAATTTCTCACGAAGTAACCAACGATAAAACAAAGGTACCCGATGAATGTCTTTTTCGTTATGTTTGAATGAATTTCACGGCTAAAATTGATGTGTTAATTGATTCGCAATTGATGTAACCAGTCAAACCAGTCGGTACTCATGTGCGTTGTTTTCCATGTTTTAGCCCGTTATTTTGAAGTTATTGATATTCACCTCTGAAAATTATACTAAAACAATTATTCGTCTCAGGCTCGTGAATATTGGTGAATATTTACCTCGACTTCGTCTCGGTAAATATTCACCAATATTCACTTCGCCTTCGGCGAATAATTGTTAAATATTATATATCGCGCTTGATGTGAAGAAAGCTATTTCGCTTGTTGAACATAGGTTTCTATTATATACATCTACCAGTTTGACTAAGCTAGGTCGTTTACTTTGTAAGGCTTTCCTCTCCCTCAGAGATTTCAGGCGGCGCGCCCAAGCTCTTGAGGTGATGGAAGCCCTTTCGCTTGAATATAGTTGTCTGATGTATCAACAGTTTGACTAAACAATCCACGACGTGGTTGTTAAAGGCAATCACGAGTGCTCTTTCGCCGTCAGTGTCGGTGAAAGATTCATGGTGAGAAAGAAAAGGGGAGATCGAGGGCAAGCTCTCAAGGTACTTGACGAAAACGGACGAGGTCAGCTGGGGTATGTTTGCAGCGTGAATCGGTGCCTATGCTTTGGCCCTTGACCGACAAAGTTGAGTTAGTTTAACATTATAAAATCGAAATAATCGAATCGATTCAGTTCGATTGGTTCGGTTCAGTTCGATTGGTTAGATTGAGTTCGGTAATCGAACTCACCCAAAAGTTCCAGTTCGATTGTGTTCGATTGCCGAACCAATCGCAAAACAATCGAACGATTGGGTTCGATTTAGCCTGCGAACGCAGACGTATTACGTCTGCGTTCGCAGGCTAGCTACAATTGTTTGCATAAAGAGTTGAGACACTCTTCGTTAAGAGGACAACTTCAGACATTTTAAAAATTATACCTTGTACACCCCCTCACCCCCTTATCAATGTTGTCAAAATGTCGGGAATACATTCAAACCATATAGAAACAACACTGAAAGGGAAATTATTTGTTTATTTTTCAAACGAAGACATGCTTTTGAAATGAAATCCTGTTTTTGAAGAGAGTGTCTCAACCATTTTGCAACTCATTGTAGGTTCGATTGAGTTCGATTGATTTTTGGTTCGGATTCGTTCGACTGACTACGCCGGGTAAGTTGCTAAACAGTGCACCGTTGTAAAATAAGTTCAGCGAGTACTTAGTGGCTATTCCATGCCAGTTAGGACAGTTAGCGGTTTCTTCGATTTCTAACGGTCCTAACGTTTTATAATTTTACGCGATTATTTCGCTGAATCTTTCAGTTAGCGAGGTGTTCGAATGTTGACTTATTTTTAGCCTATGAATAGGCTCCGCGGTGGGGATGGGGTAAAAAGAAAACCGACACAGCTACAACACATGTATTATACTCTTTGGTGCGATTATCCTCCAGAGTTTTAAACAAAGGGATCACACGTAAAGGCGTTTTAATCCGCTGCAAAAATTTGAAGCACGCGTCTTTCAAAGGCGTCTAGGTCCTAAAATCGAGTCTCTGGCTTGTTAGTGAGGATATCGATGACGTCATTTCTCGCTTTTGCACGGCTGTTTTTTTTAACTTTGAATTAATTCGTGTTTTCTGTCTATATAATAAAAATAAAATTACACGGCGGCTTGATCGAAGATATGAATTTTATTTTCTCGTGTTAAAAACAATATTTTACTCACTGCTTTTACCAGTCGAAAATAAAATTCATATCAGTCCGCACCGCCGTGTAATATCCTCTATTTATTATATGGACACAAGTGTTTTACTGGAAAATAGACCAACCGTAAAACTACATCCGGGACCCTGGTGGCGTATTTTCCATATCCTCACAAGTAAGGACATCGATGACGTCATTTCCCGCTTTTGCACGGTTGTTTTTTTATAACTTTAAATTAATTCGTGTTTTTGTTTATGTAATAAAAAGAATGCGCTCGTTCGTAAAATATTGTTTTTACCACTCGAAAATAAAATTCATATCTTCGCTCCGACGTGTAATATCCTCTATCCATATAATGAGCAAATGTGTTGTATTTTAATAAATGGAATATTTCGCTTCTCGCGATCGATTCCAAAATCGTTTGTTTTGTCATGAGAGGATTTACCGTTTTCAATCATTTCTATGTTTATCCGTGTTCAGTGTTTTAAAACCTTTTTAAAAGCCAACAGCAGGTTCCTTTTTAAATGCAGCAAAACTAGAAGTTTCATTTATTTGTTATTCAATATGGACATTGTACTTTGAACATTGCCGCGTCCTTTGTACACTAATACAGCTGCACTTTTGAACATGGCCGTCCTTTTATTCTAAAAATCAGTATTTGAGTCAGCTGTCCTTTTGAGCCTTACGCTCGCAGTGAAATTTCTTTGTTAGGTATTTCTTCCTACGGTAGTTTTCCAGCTGAACATATATTTTTAAAACTGTTCTATTCAAGGGGAGTCAACCCTTGCTGTCCGTCACTTTTCTGCAACAAGCAATTTCGGAAGTAAGCAGAATTTTTAAGTAGTAATCGCTAACTTCAAACAGTTTAACTGTCCTTCGTCTGGCATTAAAAGAATCAAAACAGATATGGCGGTCAACATGTGTAGTACAGTTTGTTTCTTTGCAATCACGTATTCCTGACGTCACATGGTCTCCGTTACACATCGTGACAACTACACGACGACGAAATCATATAATAAACGCGTTAATGTTCCCAACCCATGAAAGTACAACAACAACAACAACAATTTTTATTTTGCATTTATAAAAATTAGGTTACATTTTTTGGATAAATTATTTTAATAGTAGTTCGTAATAGTATTTGAGTAATTAGCTAATTATAGTAAATGCCTAGAGGTGAAATGAACTGGAGGGTTTTCTAGTTAACCTCTAGCTTGTTTATGTTAAATACGATTATGTAGCTGTTCTATACATTACTTAAAAAGAAAAAGAAAAAGAAAAAAAACAGAGAAGAGAAAAAAAACAAAAAAAACAAGGAGAACAAACAAGAAGTACATAGAAGTAGGGGTCATATAATAAGATTACAGTAGTCATTTACTTATACTGTTCTGTCAGTAGATAATGTTTAATTTTTATAGAGAAGGAGAAAGTATTAAGTTTTTTTAAGGAGTCTGGAAGTTGTTGCCAGTAATCAATTGCCATAAAGGGGATAGCATGTTTACCTATGTTTGTTCTAACGCGCGGCTTATATAAATTATTTTTAGATGCATACCTGGTATTGTAAGAGTGTACGTCCCTAGCATAATGTAAACAAGACAACAACAGTTGTGAGGTAAAGGGGTAGGGAGATGAAGTACTCCAGGTCAATCTAGGCTACATAGTAGCTTGGCAATGGGATTCCGTAATCCCCCAATCATCACTTGAGGGCATAATCCCCCATGAGTGAGGTTCTTTTCGAATTGGCTGAACAGAGCAACAAACTGCAAATATTGCAGAATGAATGACTGAGATGAATACTGGTTGCTAAAATGTGCTTGTTTCACGGGAACGGCCGCACGTGATTGGTCGCACGTGATTGGTCCGATAAAGTGGTCTGTCACGTTGCGCGTGACTGCAAAGTGACCTTTGGGCTATATCGAAGAGGGGGTAAAGTTAGACATTGACCCCATGGTTGTCACATTAACTTAAAGTGCACCTAACCCCAAAACATTTTCTTCGCTTAAATAAATCTACATGTAATTCGAAGCATTTCTGCGAAAAAAATGTTGGATTCGGTTGAATCCTCGATTTTCTATGCTCTGCTGAAGTCAAGTTCGATGTGTTGCACGACCGCGTATAGGGATTCTGGAGTTTATAGAGAAGTGTATTAGAGTTGCTTGAGGCGCAGCCAAGCGACAGTCGATCGATTGAAAATCGGCCTGCTCGCGCGCGGGCCTGAAAACTGAAGCCGCAGAAAACAAACTGAAAGGAAACAAGCCTCATCACTACAGTTTTGACATCCTCAAACGTTTGTTGTTGCTACTCCAAGTAACCACCACAGTGAATCAAGTTAAGTTTCAAGTAAAAATCGTCAAATAAATGACTTTTTATTCCTCGATAAGTGAAGTGGTATGCTCCCTCGGTGGTCCCCATTGATGTTACGACGTATACACGGCTTGTCGCACTGTTTATTTCCCGGCCTCAGAAAAATATTTTGAGTCCAAATCTTTTGTCATTTTTCCTATTTTAGTAATTCGAAAGAAATTCGTCTTTGACTTTCATCAAAATTTCCTGAATTGCTTCGCACGAGGAAGAAATGTTGACGCCATACAATGCGCGATACTACGGATGAACGCTCGGATGCTACTGAATTTTGCCGGCTATGGTAGAGATAGGTTCTCGGTAACATTTCGACAAATTGCTAGTTGGCTTCGACCGGGTAAATTTTAAAATATCCTTCGAAAGTCAGTCTACTGGAAGTGCGCGGACAAATTCCAGAGTTCTCAAATTTAAGGCTCTCCCGCCTCTCCGCACAGTCCCACTTCGCTCTATTTGAGTTTACAAAATCCACCGTATTTTTCATATTTTCTCGACCATCGCTTTACAATGGTATAGCATACCTTTATCTAAATCTGGGGTGTTGCTGCAATGGCCAATAACGCACCTGGAAGGCGTTTCTACTCACTTTTCAAATGTGTATCGCATCTTTCTGAAGTAAATGAGTGGACGCGAAGGATCCAACGTTCCCGGGTAGACGTCACAGGCCGCGACCAGGCCGCTAGAACTTATTCCCCTCAAACACGGCCGTGAAACAAAATGGCGGCGTTTTAGGGGCTATTTTGGAGACTTTGCCGGGGCATAGAAAATCGAGGATTCAACCAAATCCAAAACGTTTTTCGCAGAAACACTTCTACTAACAAGTAGATTTATTTAAGCGAATAAAAAAATTTGGGGTTAGGTGCACTTTAAATTTATAATACCAGGAGCCATAATCAGGGACGGAGACCGTAAATTCAGAGCGCGCGTGTCCCCATGTGAATACTTTTTGTAGCTATTTTTAGAACCTCGTGACGTAAGAAAAACACGCAAACGCGCGAGAAAACTCGCAAAACTTCGTGTATGCTTTATATATTTACAAATTGGCGATCTCTTTCGGGGGTCTTTCGGGTCGGTTTATTGCGCTTCGCGATTTCAGCGAAAAGTCAAAGAACTGCAGAGGAGTCCAATGAATGTTCCATACGGTTAAGGGTGTTAAGGATCCATCACTTTTCAGGGTAGGCAAGGCAGCTCGGCATGCAGTCTTATAGCCCTTGTCATGAACCTGATAAATAATTTGTTTTATGAGTGCTTTTCCGCTGCAGTAATTATATGATCATCTCCACTATTCTGATCCCAAATAATTATTTTATTACATGCAGGTAAGCTTACTCGTATGCATTTTTTCGCAACTCAACAACTGATTAAATAATAATAATAATAAAAATGAAGTTCAGTTTGCCTTCAAAGTCAGCGTCAGTTTTGTCAGATAAAGGGAAAATTGAGATTCAAAATTTGCCCAGCATTGAACTCAGAGATTGAAGAAGCTGCACATCTATGTAAATACAAGAAACTATTATTCTTTTATGTAATTAATAATGGGTAAATAAAGTTGTTGTTGTTATTAAAAATTCGAAAAGAAGAAAATGACTGAAACTACCAGAGATATAGTAGTGTAATGCAGTACTGACCAGCTAAGATATTGACTTCATAATGTCAGAGAAATAGCCACAAATGTAGAGAAATCACCGCATGCGACTTATCATGTAATTTTCCGGATATAAGCTTAGTAAGCTTATAAAAGAACGGCTTTCCTATTTCGCTGAAGTGATATACTGTCGCGGCATTTCTCTGTAAAAAAATAAGAAGTTAAAGTATGTTCCAATAACCAATGGATCGGAGGAGCCAAGTGGCTCATCATGCATTGTTCTTGAAAAACATAAGCTTATACAAGAACAACAAAACAACAACAAAGTTTATATAAAGCTTTAATCGGCTTGCTGAATATTTCGGCAGCCTCGCTAAAATTCACGCTATTTGATCGATGGCAATTTCGTTTGCTGCGAAATACTCCAAATTTTCGGTTAAAAGAATAGCTTTTTGTATTCTTTAACTAATACTATCGATAGCTTGACCGTAATAGCTATAATTCTCTTGTGGATGTACAAAAACAACCACTCGATCGGGGTTCCTAAATAAACAAGCGTTTGACTGTTTACGCGGCGATTGAAAATTTTATAACGGCTTAATTCGCTTGAGAAACGAAAAAAAAGTAAACGAGGTCTGAAAACCTTGCTCTCAAAATAACAGGAATTGTTTCTGATGCACTCAACCATTGAACTTTTTGTGTAGACAGGTAATTTAAGTTACTTACAACTCTGCAATTGCTTGAGGTCTTTTCCAAAGCTTTTTCGCCGGTTCTTTCGATTCAGATTGTCGTGGCCGCGAAGTACAGCTTTTGTAGTTTTGCCGGCCGAAGCCTTACACACAACCTGTTGAACCAGTGAATTCCTACAAAATACCGCTTTCCTGCGGTTAAAATGTAAAGATAAAACACTAAAACGTCTAAAAGCGAACTAGTTTGTCATAACTACGTACGAGGTTTAGATAAAGGACCATGAAGTTCAAGTTGTGACAGATCTTAGCTTGATTCTTATTCGCTTGCTCCTGACAGTCGATCCTGACAGCCGGTTGACTTGGAATGGTTTTCTCTAGCGCTGTTGAGATTTTCACAGGCATAGGAAAAGGGAATACCTTTTTATTTCAAACTTATAAAAGGCTATAAGATTCAAGAAAAAATTCATTACCTAACGAGAGAATTCCACATTAAATTTCATTTTAAAAAAAACGAAATCGCACGACGAATCGCGAAGCTCGTAATCATCTTCCCCAGGCGATCGCGATCTGCGATAGTATCATCGTCTTCACTTTCTTCGTAATTCACAGGGTTTTGAACTACTTTCGTCACTGTTGGAATCACTCGAGTCAAGAAAGTTGTCCTCCAAGGACTTCTTCAAGTTTGAAAAACTAACGGAGGACATAAACGCCATCTCCTCCTCGCCAACAAAAACAATGTTGTCCGAGTGTTGGCCGCCATTTTCTGCCAAAAGTTTTTTTTTGACAAATCTCCTCGCGCGACACACGCGCGAAACTCGCGCGCCTGATTGCGTATGTATTTCTAAAAATAGCACAACTACTACAACACATGGGGACAACCCCAATACTAGAATATCTATAGAGTTACGGTCTCCGTCCCTGATTATGGCTCCTGATAATACTTATAAATTGGCTGGAAAACACGGTTCCTTCTCGAGCTCAAAATAACAGTCAGACTACAGGAGGGGTTTGCACGGATCAAACCGGGGTTCATAGCTGTTTAGTACTATATTCCATTATTTTTTTTCGCGTAATTCATGTCCGGTTAATCTGACTGATGCTGTTCCAAAAGGCCGGCGGAGGCAGACTGCCCGGGGAAGACTGATTAAAGACTGTTGGGATTGCGACGTCTTGATTAAGCTATCAATTCAATCAGGTAAGAAAGCAGTAACATGACACTAGCACCGACTATAACTTGATCAGCCAGTTTCTGTTTCTTTACATGCAAGCGAATGGTTCAAACATAGTAAACGTAGCGATCAGGCGAATCACTATTCATTTAAAAATATTTCAAATAACCCGGCGCAGGATCAAACAAGCGCAATGGACCATTTATTGAGTTTCGTTGGCGGCGAAAAATCTACGCACTGTTGTTCATTTTTAAACAGATTATCAATATTAATTTGTTATTAACTTCGGTTGACGAAATAAAGCAATTGTGAATTATTCCAATGTTCTCAAACGATCTCTGACAGGCTATGTAGACTTATACAGTGGAACCCCGTTAATCCGACCACCAACGGGCCAGCAAAATCTGGTCGCATTAACGGGGTGGTCGTATTAAAGGGGTTCTTAAGGTGGCCCGCGGTTATTTATTGGAGCGGAGGTTCTCTTTTATAAAACTAATTTTCGGCAGGAAAGCGTCAACCGATTTCTGTACTTTTTGGTATACAAAATAAGGAATCTTCAAATTTTATAACGATTTTAATTTTAGGGCAAACGAAATTTAAGATTTAGAGATACAAGCGCTATTAGAAAACCTTGTTTTTTACGAACTCGCGAATATTTTCATAAAACGAAGATATGTTTTTTTCTTATTACATTCAATAAATTCCAAGACTTCAATGTTTACTGCGAGCAAGTTTCAACAAAATCGGCTGCATAGAAATTGCTGCACAGTTCACTGCTGAATTTCAGCTTTAAAATAATATGCTCGTGTATTTGCTTCAGCTGTTGTAAGAACGCTTCAATAATGCTAAGATCGCACCTATTGTTGGAAAGCTTGATACCACCTAAACTTTGGTGAATAATCGGACAAAAGATCGGAAATTCCTAGTAAAAGCTATAAGCAAACGAAGGACAAGATGTTTATAGTGCGTAATTTATGAATTTCAAAATATTCACGTTTGTTAGAGTTGTAAAAAATCTACCCATTTGTTTTCCGTAATTTTTAAGTATGATAAAATCCAGCATATATAAAAACGACCTCGCCTAGTTTTCGGCGTGTAGCCTCGACGAAGCTCGGCGAATTTAGGTCGCTACGGGTCGCACTACAGCCAATTTTGTTTACATAAAACATTTTGTAATTTTTGGCGAGGAAAAATTTGCAAAAAATTCGCAAGTGCCAAATTTTGGTGGTGGTCGCACTCAAACCAAGATGTGTTTTCCAAAACTCTCCTGATTGATGTAAATGTAAACTTAAACGGGCTTGGGACCAGGTTTCGTACATCGCTTTCTTGGTTTTCGTCGAGAGAAACGCTTCTGGCTGAATAATAACTAAGTAACGCGATATCATGCCGATGAGACTCATAAGTGATCCATTTTAAAATATCCAAGTAGTCTCTGTCATTTTTTATAAACGTTTATAATATTAGTCAGAAAATATATTATTCATGAAATAGATGACCGTGTATTGAGTCGTGAAGTCAGTCAGCTGTGAGAATATAAACATTACAAGAGACGTTGCTGAGCTGGGCTATTAAACGACGTGCCTATACACAGGCTAGAATATGTTTGACTGATTTTTCTTGAACATAAAAGAACAAGTTCTTTAAATAAAAGCTGCCAGATTGCATAGCACTTGAATACTGTTGTACAAGTCAACTGTTTCTGTTGTTTTTATAGTTTTCCGCTCCAATGAGTTCCAATCTTTATATCAGACACTAGTAGTTCTGTCTCTCCCGCCGAAATTAATTATAATTAATTATTTTGCCCCGTGCGCGGGGACGAGTGAGTTTTGCAATTTAACGAGATTTTCGTTTGAAAACGCACACTTTTCGATGCGTTTTCGCCCATCGTCCACACGACAACGATCGAAAACGCGGAGCGCATACGTTTGAAAACGCTATCCAGAGTGGAGACATCATATTAGAGAGCTTAAGCACAGACGTTTTTGAGCCACGGACCCCGGGGGGGGGGGGGGGGGGGGGGTACTCAAAAAAGTTTTATACGGGGAGGCTCCGCCCAGAGGTCCAACCCCTTCACAGAAAAGGTACCCCTTTCATATACCTTCCATGGAAATTATGAAAATGGTACCCCTTTCACATACCTACAGTAGAAGCACTGCATCCCTTTTCTATATCCTCGTAATGAACTTAATGAACAATATATATCACCAGAAATCATCAAGCATTACGGTAGAGATGTTAACCAAACAATAATATCATTTACTCGTGAAATCCCTACCCTTTCATATACTTCAACTCGTGAAATCCCTACCCTTTCATATACTTCAACTCATGAAATCCCTACCCTTTCACATACCTCGAGCCTAAAAAAGGACCCCTTTCGGGCGGAGCCTCCCCGTATAGTCCATTATAGGGAGTACCCCCCCGGGCCACGGACGGCAACCGGAAGTCGAATGTTCTCTTCTTTGGCGCGTATTATCGACTTTTAGTCCGTAACGTCAAGTTGTAAATACTAAAACGAGGGCTTTCCAACTCATAGGTGGTGGAGAAAGCGCGCCAAAAACGAGAAAATTTGCCTTCCGGTTGCCGTCCGTGGCTCAAAAACGTCTGTGCTTAAGCTCTCTAATATTAGTGCATGTGGACGGCGAAAACGGAGATTTTCGAAAACGCTGACGTTCACATGACGTGAACACCAGACCAGTCTATATTCGTCTTCCAGTTTGATGAAAAGTTTTCTCTGTTTTGAGACGGTGATGCGAAGGATTTGTTGAAGCAAGGCGCCCGCGTGTGTTTTCCCGCTATTCGTGACGTCATTCGTCTGTCTGTACTCTAAAGCCTGGTTTCCATATGATCGCAACGATCGCAACGATCGCAGTCACAACGATCGCAAGAGTGGTTTCCATATGATCGCAACGATCGCAAGGCTTAATAGAAGAAAGCTCTAAACCAATCACAGCGCGCGTTTTACACAGCAAATAATATAAATTCGTCTATTTCTCGGGGGAAAACGCTACTAAAACGATATAGTGTTGACGAGGAGCTCTTGATGCGTTTTCGATGAAAACGGAGCGTTTTTTATATTTCGAAAACTGAGCGTTATGAAAACGGATACGTGTGAACGGGTGTGTGAACGGGAGCCTAAGTCTTTTATGTGATGTTTATTTTGATATTAACACAGAAACTTGTTTAAAATTTTGGGCGGGATCGGGATTTCGACGTTAAGAAGGTCGGGATGGCGGGATTAACGAGAAAAATAGGCGGGAAGGCGGAATCTGAGAACCCTATTGTGGACCCCTCAGCAAACGCGTGTTGTGTTGACTACTAAAATAAAATAATTGTATTCACTTCGGTTGTCTCTTGATTTTAATAAATAAGCTTAAGGCGTTCATAATCAATGTCAAAGGCAAAAAATGTCCTCGTTAAAATCGATAACAATCGCCTGTGAAAATCAAGAAAAATCGATAAAACAAATGAGTGTGGCATCGATTTCCACCGATTGATCGATACAATCGATATCAATCAAATCAAATTTACCGAATTTTATCGATTTGTCGATTGATAAATCTGTACCGATTTTTATCGATTGACTACTTCGGGCGTTTAACGATATTTTAAGTCCTTCTTTTGTCTGTTTCTTGTACCTGTAGTAGCTGATGTGTTTCGTGTTTCACTTGATGGATATTTACGTTGCTGAAGCAACTCTAGCCGGCTCGTCTGCCAAGTAACTCGAAAGACTAGTCGGCCGTATAACTTCAAGTTTTGGCTGTGTCACGTGACAATTTAAACCAATCTCGCAAGAAGAAAAAAAATTGAAGGATTATAATATTTGATATCCCATTTATCTTTCAGATTTCTACCAATATAACTGAAGCAAATGACTGTATCATACGACCGTCTGGAGTCAGAACCTAGACACAAGGAAAACCCCAAGAAAAATGCCAACGTATTTTCCATTCTCTCATTCTGGTGGGTGGGAGAGCTTCTTGCCATTGGAAACAAGCGTCCTCTCGAAAAGGATGATTTATTTCCTTTACTTGACGAGGATAAAACTCAAACGTCGACTAAAAAACTTCAGCGGACATGGAATGAAGAAACAACAAGTTGTGCCTCAGACAAAAGAGGGAATGGATATAGATTATTGAAAGCAATCATTCGAGCTTTCCCTTATACTGATTACATGTTCATTTCGAGTACAGCTTTGTTAGCTGGTGTTTGCAATGTTCTTCAGCCCGTGTTTCTGAGTCTGCTGTTACTGGAACTAATGAAGACTTCTGTTGAAGAGTTCTGGTGGGCGTATATCTACGCTGCAGGAATCTGTCTGAGTTCTTTTGTCCGAGCTATTGCTACTCATCAGTGGAGTTATCATGCGTATTTAATGGGCGTTCGGTGGAAATCAGCAACAATTGGAATTGTTTACAAAAAGGTGAGGGCAATGCAGTTAACCAAGATCAAATGAATCTCGACAAAGCAACCATCTCCTGTAAGCGACCACATTTCCAAAATACCAAAAATGACCCCAGTCAAATCACTATATTCGGACCGACCGTGACCATTTTTGATCACTTTTGGGGCCGATGGTTTGAAATTAACGACGTCTGTTTATATTGTTTTCTAATTTGTCTTCATTTTGCAGGTTTTATCTCTAAGGCAAGCAGATGTATCAAATATAACAAGTGGATATGTCATCAATCTCATCGCTTCTGATCTACAACGCTTTGAACAAACAACAAACAACAACAACAAACAACAATCTTTTATTTAGCTCATTATAAAATAAAAATATACAAATGATAGTAAAGGAAAATACAGGTGTTTTTTTTTAAATAAATAATATTTAGTAGCAAAGAGTTAGAGCCTAGGGGCTAAATAAACCGCGAGGTTTTCGTGTTAGCCCCTAGCTATGAAATGTTTCAACACAAGAACAGATAAAAGGACAAAAACATAAGGAAGAGATGCTGAATATTTTATATTACAAATAAATTGTGTTAATATAAGAGTTTTATAGAGTAAAGTATATTGTTTGGAATGCTGTTTGATACTTATTGATCAGAACAACATTCTAGAATAATTTATCGTCTTCGGTAGTTGCTTTAAGAATGCTGTTCTGATAATAAGTTGTATTTTATTTTTTCGAGAAGGAGAAGGTATTGAGGTCCTTTAGGTGTGAAGGAATATCATGCCAGAGGTCAATTGCCATATTTGAAATCATTTGCTTGCCAGTATTTGTTCGGACACGTGATTTATATAAGTTTTGTTTTGCGGCGTATCTGGTATTGTAATTGTGCACATCAGTGGCATATTGAAAGAAATTGTTGAAGAGACTTGGTAACTGACCTTTGTGCCATAAATGGGTAAATTTTAGGGCGTGTAAGCGGTAAATGTTGTCTACAGTAAGAAGGTCTAAAATATTCAATAATGGGAGAGCGCTTTCAGTATTCTTCCCAAATGATGTGGCAAAGAACATTATTCTAGCTATGGTATTTTGTTTAGTTTGTAATTTGTGCAGGTGTGTTTTATAAGCGCTTCCCCAGGCTAATATTGCGTATGATATGTAAGGGTAAATAAGATTATAGTACATCTGTTTTAGTTGGTGAATAGATAAATAGTGCCTCAACTTAGATATAATGCCATTATTTTGTGATATTTTTGAACAGATGTAAGAGATGTGATATTTCCAAGATATTGACTCGTCTATTAAAACTCCAAGATATTTGATATGGTCTTTTCTTTCTAAGGAATGGCACGACCCATCTGTATTTTGTAATGTAATATTAAAATTAGTATTTCCTTTTCTAGGCGATTTTATAATCATGTAATTGGTTTTTGAAAATTGATTGATAATTTATTGATGTCACACCATTCCTTAACTTTTTTAAGTTCAGAGTTAATCAAAGCTTCAAGGCTTTTGGGATCACGGGTAGAGGCGAACACGTTTGTGTCGTCTGCAAATATTCGAAATGTTAAAATTTTTGAACAATTTGGAAGATCGTTAATGTAAATTAAAAATAAAAGAGGTCCTAGCACGCTTCCCTGTGGTATACCACAGGTCATCGTCTGTTTTGGGGATTCCGTATTACCTAACGCAACGTATTGCTGCCTGTTGGTCAAATAGCTGGTAAACCAAGCGAGGGGAAGTCCTCTAATTCCATATGAATTTAATTTATGTATTAGTATTTTGTGGTTCACAGTGTCGAAGGCCTTTGAAAAATCTAAAAATATTCCACAGGTGTATAAGTTATTGTCAATTGCTCTTCTAAGGTTGTCTGTGATTTCAGTTATAGCTTGTGCAGTGGACCGGCCTTTCCTAAATCCAAATTGAAATTGAAATAAGATATCATGTTTTTCAATAAAGTTGATAAGTTGCTTATAAACGAGTTTTTCAAATATCTGCGTTAGTGCTGACAAAGTAGATATAGGACGGAAATTGGTTGGGTCTGTTTCCTCCCCCCCTTTATCTACAGGCGTTACTTTAGAAATTTTAAGGATATCGGGGACGATGCCTTGAAGTAGTGACTGGTTAAATATTAATGTTAATGCTTCACAGATGTGGCTGTTCGCAATTTTTATACATCTCTGGGGAATACCGATGGTTGACTTGTCTAGCTTTAGTCCCATTATCGCATCATAGACTTCATGTGTATATATTCCACGGAACATAAAGCTATTTGCGAATGATTTCCTAATATAACGTGTTGGATTAGTATCATGTTGCGGGAGTTTTTCAGCCAAGTTGTGGCCAACGTTTATATAATGACTGTTCAATTGGTGGCAAATACTAGCCCTGTCAATATAACACTTGTTATTATAAATAAGTTTTGTTATTGATGTTTGCGAGGTAGTCTTTTTTCTATTTATAATAGTTCCAATCAGCTTCCAGGTAGTTTTTAAGTTATCTTTATGAAAGTCAAATTGTGCTCTATAGTAGTTCTTTTTTGCTGCCTCTTTGATCTTATTTAGTTTGTTATTATAGGTTTTATATTCTTTAGTTTTTGCCGGGTCTTTATTCAAAATGTGGGTTTTAAAGAGCCTTTGTCTTCTTTTGATTGAGGTAAGAATGGCATTTGTTATCCATGGTTTTTTCAATTGTCTTCTCTTTTGTTGGGTTGTCTTACGCATTGGAGCGTGCTTATCGGAGATATGTTGACATGTTTTTACTATTGCGCTCATACTTTCGTTAATATCATCAGTAATAAAGCTTGTAAAATCCGTTTCTGATATTTCTTTTATGAATAGCTCATTGTCAAAGGTTGAATAGTCTCTAAAGTATTTGATTTCATTCGTGACAGGCAATTTGTTTGCAACCGTGCAAAATACGGGTAGATGGTCAGAGACATCAGCTAAACATATTCCTGCTTTAAGTATTTTCTGGGGCGTATTTGTGTAAATGTGATCTATTAAGGTTGAAGTATGATCTGTGATTCTGGTGGCTTTGGTTATCAGTGGCATAAATCCCAAGTTGAGTAGCATGTCAAGATATTCAGATGTTTTGTTATCATCGTTGTATTTAAGAAAGTTAATATTCATATCTCCTACAACAATCACTTCATGTCCCTTGTCGTTTAAATTTTCTAATTTGTTCTTTAAATTTTCAAAGAAAGTGTCGCGGTCATTAGAAGGGTGTCTGTAAACACATCCAATTAAAATGTTCTTTTGCCTTTTTCTTATAAGTTCAACCCAGCAAGATTCTATGCCGTCCGTAGAGAGCTCAAGGTCACGCCTTCTAATGAACTGTAATTCATTTGAGATATACAAACCAACACCGCCAGCCGAGGTTTGGGAATTAGTATGTAAAAACACATAGCCTGGTAGCGTAATATTATGCCGGCTGTTTTCGTTTAATTTTGTTTCCGATATTGCAATGATATCAGGGGTTTCTTTAGTTGTAAGAAGGATATCTTGTAGTAGGGACACATTTTGGACAGACTACGCATGTTGCAATGTAATATAGAAAACCCGTTTTGTTTGTTTACCTTTTCAAAAAATACGCCGGTTTGTTTAATTGTACAATATTTCGATTCAATAAAAGTGTCGTGCGCGTTTTCATGGGAGTCAATATCTCGTTCAGGAGACTCGATAACGTCCCGGAAAAGATCCTTTGCATCCAATAAACGACTCGAGCAATCATATACCCAAGAACCAGTTGCTTTGAGGAACTCGTTTGAGTCCAAGTCATGGAATGGAAGTTCAGAGAGCATACTACTACTTTGTATATTAATGGCCATAACATCTACGTTCTACAGTAAAATTATAATGCAATAATGAACATCTATATTTAGCCTTACTTGAAGCGTAGCACTTCGAATATACTGGAATATACTGAAGCATAGCAACCCTGGAGTTACCGGTATAATCAATGGATGTTATAAGTCTACCATGTGTTCGTTTGCTAGGGGTGATGCCGGTTTCCATCTTGAATTTTTGCAAGATCTTCCTCGGTGTCGAAAGTGAAAGTCTGAGTACTTTCATCTTCCTTTAGAAAGATCCGTCCATTATAGGTCCAGATGACTTCCATTTCCTTCGCTTCTTGATTTTATTTACATCCCCAAATAGCTTTTTCTTGTAAGGTGTCAGGTTTTCCGAGATGTATACTCGCGCTTCGGAGTCGAGTTCAAGGTCTGGCAGGTCTTTAGCTTTCTTGCTGGCAACTTCTTACGGCTACCGTAGAACTTATTCCGCACATCCCTCCGAGTAAATTTAACAATAAACTTAGGCGGAGCCTCAGCATTAAAAGACGGGATAGGGTGCGTAATCGATATATCCTCTCGTGTGACGGGCACGCCAATAGCTTTGCCGACTGAGCTCACAATGGTCTCACAAGTGCATTCGTTCGTCGGTTGGATTCCAGATATTTCCAGACAGTCTCTTCGAATATACTGGGCAAGTTCTTCGACTTGGTATTTCGCCTCGACGGCACGCTTCTTTGCCACATTGGTGTCCTCCTTGATGTTATTAATCGTTATCGCTTGATGATGATGAGCTTTCAGTGATGAGCATCGCTTTTTTAATTCAAGCCCTGTTTGAATTATCCAGTGTCTCGTTTCTTATGTTCTACTTGTTTGGTTGGAAACCTTTGTCAGGCGTGGGTTTTTTGCTGATTCTTTCACTGTATTACGGTATGATGGGAAGAGTGTGTGCTACCCTACGCTCAAAAATATCTAAAGTGGCTGATCAACGTGTCAATGTTATGAACTCCATCATTTCTGGGATTCGTACCGTCAAGATGTACGCCTGGGAGAGGCCCTTCATGAAAAGAGTGCAACGAATACGAAGGTACTAAGAGTAACTAACACACCTGCTTAATATTCTATATGTGTTTGTCGATGTATCAACCAAATATATATTGTTTATTTAAAATGAAGATATTTGAAATATTATAAGTACAAAACAAATGCATGATACCAAGCTGAGGCCCGCCCTTTTGAAGAGAAACGAGAACATGTTATCCCAATTCTTCAGAAAATTAAAGGCAGGATTGAAGCTTGTTAATTGATTTTCTTTCTTTTAGGCAAGAAATCCATCTAATTAGATGGAAAACAGCAATATTGGCAACCTCAGCATCTCTGCTCTACACATGTACGTTAATCGCTGCTTTAATTTCTTTGGTTACCATGGCAACCACGGGAACTCAATTGAACTCATATAATACTTTCATGATTTTATCGCTGATAAGTACACTAAGGATGACCGTAGCATGGAATATTTCTGAACCAGCGAAAGTTTTGGCAGTTTTCGCTACAGCTCTGACTCGTATCCAGGGTATACTTGAATTCGACAATGATAACATCCACAAATATCTTCAGGATACCTTCGGGAATAATAGAAACAGTGACTCACACAAAACAAACGTTGACAAAAGTGGTGATAAAATCACCGAAATTTACATTCACTCTGGCAAAGATCCTATACTTTTGCTGGAAAATGTTGTTTGTAGTTGGACTGCCAATTGGAATAAGCCAACTTTGAAATCTGTGTGTTTATCAGCCGACAAAGGTGACTTATTTTTCATTACTGGTCCGGTTGGTTGTGGCAAGTCATCCTTACTGTATGCCATTTTGCGGGAAATCCCACTTTTCAAAGGCGAAACATCGTGTCTGGGAAAAATTGCCTGGGTTGGTCAGCAGCCCTGGGTGTTCTCTGGTACCGTACGGGACAATATTTTGTTTGGTGAGGCATTTGACTCACAAAGATATCGCATGGCATTACAGGCATGCGATCTGGACAAAGACTTGCAAAGGTTCCCGGATGGTGATATGACAGTTGTAGGAGAACGTGGAATAGTTCTGAGTGGTGGTCAGCAGGCTCGTGTTGAATTGGCACGCGCAGTGTATTCCAATGCTGATGTCTATCTATTGGATGATCCATTAAGTGCAGTGGACTCAAAAGTGGGGCATCATATCTTGAAATCATGCATCAATGGTTTATTGCATGATAAAACTCGGTTGATGGTCACTCATAATCTCGAGGCCTTGAGAGATGCCAAACACATTGTGGTAATGAAAGAAGGCTCGATTTTGGTGAAAGGCGACTTTTCGTTCTTGCTTGGGTCTGGTGTTGACCTCGATGGCATAAACAAATATACTGTAAAGAAAACTGTTACTGGGCAGATGGAAAAGCCCTTAATCGAAGACAGATTGGTAAATGAAGGAAACCTCGAGGAAGAATTTAAGAGATTGGAAATTGCTGAGGAAGATCGCGTGATTGGTTCCATATCGTGGAAACTGTACTGGCACTACATGCGAGCTGGAATGCGTTGTATTCTAGCTGTAGCTGTGATTATACTTCTCCTCGTCGTTCAAGGTTGGTTGAGACTCTTTCTATAATCTGTGGTGTTGTTTTCCTATTTTATTGCTTTTATTAATTCAGAAAATAATAATAAGAAGAAAATGAACAATTTATCGATAAGAAAATGTTTCTATTCTTATTTCTGCTATTTTAGGATCACTCATACTTCCTGATTGGTGGCTACTTCATCTGACCAGTCGATCACATGACCAGCAGCATCAAATTGAGGATCTTTACATATATGGAGGCCTGGTGGGTGGAGCAGTGTTGTTGTCAATCATTAGAGCAGCTGTGTTTTTGAACGCGCTGATAAACTCTTCCAAGCACCTACACAACTCCATGCTGTCAGCAATATTAAAAGCTCCGGTTTTGTTCTTCGACACTAATCCTGTTGGACGAATATTAAACAGGTTTTCTCGAGATGTTGGCATCGTGGATGAGTTATTACCAGATGCATTCCTAGATGCTGTACAAATCGTTCTGTTTTGCGTAGGAGCTGTTGTTGTTCCGTCTTTCCTGAACCCCTGGATTATCCTGCCAGCCACCCCACTCATGATCATTCTTATATTGATCGGGCGTTATTTTCTAAAAACATCGCGTGAGCTGAGGCGACTGGAAGGAGTAAATCGAAGCCCAGTCCTTTCTCATTTTAGCGATACTTTGATGGGACTAGTGACTATTCGTGCCTATAAAAGGGAAGATGCCTTTCTGAAAGCATTGTACAGGTTGGTGTTTATAACTTGCTGTGAGGCAATTTCAGCCGCCGCTATTATATGCATGTAAATACAACTTTGAATGCATTGTAAATATGCTGTTTTTGTTTGTTATGCGTTGATTTTTGAGTTATTTTTTTTCTAAAAAAAATACTCTTAGCCGGCGGTTTGGACGGGCAATCTTGCTGCCATGTATGTCACACCAATCAGATTGGGGCTTCTATGAACAACCAATGAAATAGCTGATTCTAATATCCGAGTAAATCCGAGTAGATATCGATTTTTAAGAGTCATTTGGTGACGGCCATCTTTGTTGATACTGTTGTTGATGTTTAGAAGAATGGCGAAGAGAGCGGCTACTGCGATGCACAGGCTTTCTTTGTACATTTCGTTGTTTTTACGGAAAGTGGTCAAATTGAGGAGATAATTTGAAATGTGCTTTAGGAGTTTGTCATGATCTCTTGTCAACAGTTGATTGGAGGTAAATCTGGTTGGGTCGATTTTATTCAGTAGTGTTGTGCAGTGTTTCTGTAAAAGTTTGTATTTTAGTGTTATTGTCGTTCGATGCATCTATATTAGGTTAGGTGATTTAATACATCACTATACGTTTGTGATGGCTGTTCATTAACTTCAAAGGCAAGTATCAAAATACTTCAAGTTGTCGAAAGAAGACGTAGTTTCAGAAAGTACGAATAAATCCGGTCAGTGTATTAACGCAGAGTGCGAACTGCATGCAACGAAGACTACAGACCAGGGGTAAAATGCAGACTAAAGTGTGAAATAATGGAAGCATGTATATCAGATTATTATACAAGTTGTGAGGATTAATTTGTGGCGAAATGAGAGGCAGCCGGTCAAGGTTTTGAAATAGACTAAATGATCGGCAGTGAGACTTGTTCGATCACAAAGCAAGCGAAAAAGTGAGACCGATTAATTTTTATACAAATTCCATCCTATGATATCTTCGAACTACGAGCGGGCTAGTACGTGCATGTAAAAGCAACCTTGTTGACTTTTTAAATCGAATTACCGACTGACCAATCAGAAGCTTTGTTTCCCACGCTTGTATATAAAAATAGACATAGACTTCCAGTCCTGTTTCGAGCACGGAATTAGAGAATAAATCAGTTTGTAAAAACCTCAGTCATTTGAGATTTATTTTTACTTCAGTTCGAAATATTAGAAAATAACCTTGACTTCCAAATGTGTTATTTTGGGCTGCATGAAACAGTGAAAGAAACGCCAAAATTCGTCAACGCAGGTCGATTTGCGACATCCTTGCGACCATCGAACGATCTGAAATTTGAAGCGAAACTGGCTAGTCACGCCCAGATTGCGTTACGAGCCAAAATAAAGTCTACGCAGGAGCGCTCGTAGGAGCTTGTGTTCCCAGATCTATTATTGGTCATTATTATAAACTCTGTGTTGCGAATTACCATCAGTGGCAATTTAGATGGCAAGGACCTGCCGAAAACTTGAGATCTCAGGGACACAAATAATACACGGAACAATCTGGTGTCGGGACGTTTAATGCGCTTTACCTACTGTATAATATTGGAACACGTTCTCTTTAGTTTCCAGATCGCTTGAACGCGTTCCCCTTAATATATGGAATGCATTATTAGCGTTCCTTTAGCGTTCCACTTTGCGTTCCCTGACTTCCCTTAGCGTTCCTTTTATAGTGCTCCACTTTGCCGTTCCTAGAACGCGTTCACTGTAGCTACATACTTGTACTTGTACAATCCCAAGTTAATTATAGAAATATGTGCAATTACTGTGCTACTGCGATGTACAAGCTTTGCTTTTACATTTTGCTGTTTTCACGGTAAGTGTCAAATTGACCAAATTCTTGAGCTGGTATTTCTGTTCTGATTAGACTTGTGCACTTGTACCGGTACAAAGTTAAGTTAATCATAGCCAATCAGATACCTGACGTTGTTATGCGCACGTGAAAGGACCATGCGACATTGCAGAAATGAAACTGAAAATTTATGGTTATGATATGCTTCTGTGTGGGTCGATTTCCTACAGCATTTGTCTTTGTTTGCTCCCAAGCGTATACGATCATGCTTTGTTTTCCTCGCGAACATATGTAACATAATACTATTGTTTTTTTCCGAAACCCATGTAATATGATCGTTTTGTTTTTCATGTGATAATTTATCCCAACCTTATTACATATTAAGCTATTTTTTGCGTTCAGTTTAAATATTGCCTATTTTCACTCCTGTGCATTTATTTTCTTCTTATAGGCCTATCACGATCCATGCAAATGGGAAAAGAAGGATAAAATATAATTAATTTGGGATAAACAACATGAATTTTATCGCATACTTGCATGGGATGGTATCAAAACACACCATTTTGAATGCGCGTTGTTTAAAAAAATAACTCCCGCACGCATTGCGTGCCTATGTTTATTTTCAGGTATCAAGATGATCACAATAAGACCTGGTTCTCGATTATATCCACCACGAGATGGTTAGGCTTCCATCTTGATATGATCTGCGTTATTTTTGTGACATGTGTAGTGTTCCTCGCTATTGATACCCAACCTACTTCAGGTAAATCATTTAGATTTTTCAATTTATAGTTACTCTAATAAAACACTCTAGCTTGTCTGTGGTGAATACCAACTCAATTATAGTCTGAAGAGCGGATATTTTGCAGAGCGGCTTTAACGGATACTTCTGACTATATTAACGTGCTAATACTCTCTTCCATCGTACAGTTGTAGGTCTAGCCATGATCCTGACAGTAAGTGTAGCGCGGGGGGAGGTAATCCCTATATAATGGACTATACGGGGAGGCTCCGCCCGAAAGGGGTACCTTATTCATGCAGGAGTTATATAAAAGGGTAGGGATTTCACGAGTTGAAGTATAGAAAAGGGTAGGGAAAACTGTCATTTAGGTATTTGAAAAGGCCTTTCAAAATGTATAGAAAAGTACAGGTTAGAAAAGGAATGCAGTGTTTCTAAGGTCAGTATGAAAGGGTTAACTTTTCTGTCAAAAATGGTATATAAAAGGGTAAGGGTTTGGAACTCGGGACGGAGCCTCCCCGTATAAACGTTTGTTGAGTACACCCCACCCCACCCCCCCCCCCCCCCCCCACCCCCAAAAGGTCAAACGCTTGGGCACAACAAGCACAGTAACACTTGGCTTGACTCAAAACCCTTCTGGTGGTTCAAGGCTTTAAGTCGTGAAGCTGTAAGATAATGTGTTATAATTCAATCATCGAATGGCAAAATTCCAATGAATTTGCTTTGT